>QLPG01023046.1:1315-20125 GCA_003314385.1 Gomphus sp. MG54 | reverse complement strand
TCAGCTTGAATGCACGTGCTCGTATTGTCGCAGAATCTTATCTTTCAACAGTATGTCCCTTTCAAATGTTATTCCTTCGCAATCAAACCAGTTTACTTTTCCAGTTTGGTTAAATGGGGATTCACTGAAGCATAACCTCTACTGACTATTGTAAACTCCTGCTGTCAATAATACACTATACCTGTAGAGTGTCAGGTGTAAGGTGTTATGTAACTTGCTTCGGATACTCTTTATGCATCTCCACCTCCACACTGTCAATAACTTTATATGGAAACTGCTTCGCAGTACATAAGCAGCAGTATTAATGTCTTTAGACTCATTTGTGAAAACTTCTTCGAGTCGCTCAATACCCGAGCCAGTATGCACTTCACGCTCAATTCAAGATCGTGATTCCACTTTCGTAGCTACCCTCTTCCGAGCTACCTCGCCTGCCGCTGCTCGCGCGGTTGCGAAACGCGTCAAGCATGTTTTACATGCAGGTAATCCTGCATCGCATGACATGATGGCGTATAGAATCATGTCTTTGAAGGCGGGTTGTACAGGGCTCAATGGCCCTGATGATTTTGAGGTTACAGGTGCCTCCGAGTCTTATTGAGTGGGCCTGAGGGGCCTACCACTGAAAGTTTACATGATTAATGATTAATCTAGGTGGATATGATGACGACAAAGAAAAGTTTGGAGGAGGGCGAATACTGAAGATTATGCAACGAGAGGGTATTCTTGATGCTGTGGTGATCGTCAGTCGTTGGTCAGTTTCTTTTTCGTGTCTACAGTGGTCGCCGCCCAGGCTTAACATCACTCTAGGTTTGGTGGAACTCTCCTAGGTCCTGTACGATTCACGCACATTGAGAACTGCACGCTCGACGCGTGCATGCGCTTCAAGACTATCGAAGAGCTCGAAGGGTACGTTAAACGTCTGCAAACACTGGACCAATCGTTGGCCGAACGGAGGGCTAGACTAGCAGGGAATGGAAAAACCAATCCGAGTGCTTCTCAGGATTATTCATCTTTACTCACGACGTTGGACGTAGCAAAGGCTCGCCGCCTAATTAAGGCGCGAGAAAGCGCCATCGGAAATTTGGAGGCGTTACTGAGCAGCAAACGTATAGACTTGCAGACTAATGACTTGGTAACAAAACCATAGATGGGAAGTTCTTCATACCCCCGTCATTTCGACGCGTAAATTCACGGGATCGACCTGTGTGTGTGCAATGGAACTGTGAGCTTCATTACTTGCGTTCCGAATGCTTTATTTATGTTATTCGGGTCACACAGCATTCCTGGTATTTTTGGGCCGGACCTGCGACAACCGCAATTTAATCCAAGAAGTTGATTCGTCGCTCTATAGGTGGAGATTGCCGCGGATCTGAGCCTTCCATCTGGCGGGCTCATCGACAAAGGATCCTTCTCCTTCCCTTTCCCTCGGTTCTCCGGGTATACTATTGACCATCGTTTCCATTTTACATTGTCCTTCTGAAGTAGCCCTTCCCGAATTACATCAAAGAAATTCGTATGAAATACAAGTGTTGGTTGACATTAGCTTTCCACAAACGAATATCATGGGCACGTTTTTGACTTGCCTCTCTTGTCACCAATTTAGACCGACCTCACTGATGATCGAAATTATTAGCAAATTAGCTGGGATCTCCATTGTGCTCCCAAGGATAGCAATAATAGGCTGGCATCTCCAACCTCCCTGATATCATGTTTGTAAATTTCGGTCTTATCGTACATTAATACAATGTCGTCTCTATGCTTTTTTTTTGGAACAGCTGCAGATGTTTCTAAATCAGGTGAAATGTTTCGGTACCGTACTGACGAACAATATTGTCGGGATAACCAAGAGAAGCACTCGATCATCATCACTATAACAATGGTGCGTATATATTGACAGCGTCCATTGTGAGCCATGTGTTGCCAATTTCCAACTGGAGCTCATAAGAGACTCATCGGTCATTAGCACAAGTAGGCGGGCCACGTAAATACTGTATGATGAATTATAAGTAAAAAATCTATTACTTACCTACGAAACATTTCATTTCCAATTTGGACGGATCACAGACGTAGGATTGGCGATGGCTTGGTCAGATTAGTGACAGCGAGGTACGCGGAGCGCCACAAGGTCCGGGCCTACGCGCTCAGCCAATATAGTGATGTTGCGCTACGATCGGGGGATCCAAGCCTCTCAAAGGGCTTAAGCGGCTTGGCGCGTTCTTGTCCTATGTTCCTTGGGTCGGGCTTGGCGCTGAGAATTGATACATTGATAAAGGGAGCACAAAGTCGCCTTGACAAGTCTGCTAACCCTGAGTTGGCTGCATCCATCTGAGATCCATGTGTTTCAAACAATTCGTGACATATTATTGACAGTTCGGTTTCAAAGAGAAATTATTTGGGGCAGAGCGGATTGGTGGATTGAATTGCCAATGCGTTTGTCTAGCGAACTGAGCTCCTCTACTAGTGTCCGTTTTTCCCTGTTGGGTGTCCTATATCCAAATATGTGCAAGAAGCCCAAGAAGTTAGGAATCCCGGCAGGGCACTGCTTAATCAGGTGTGCCTAACTGTCTCGGTGGCGAATTAGATGATGGGTCATGAATTTGTAGTAACCACTTTTACGCGGCCATTCAATGGTAGTCTTCGATGAGGCGCTGGTTGAAATCGAAGCGCGAAGGCCATAGCCACGCCGATTTTGTACCTTTGTGGCTGAATGGTAACTGGTGTGTCATGCTTGGCATCCTTTGAAAATCAAGCTGTGTGGCAAGGTCATTCGACATCTTGGGCCTTGTTATCCAATAATACACAAGGAACATTCCAGGTCCTATGTGCAGGATAGGATTGATGTTGTTCGACGTGAAACAGTGAGGTACGTTGCTAAGTAAATATTTGGCTCACAAAGACCAGAAGTTTGACAGGGCTACTAGGAAAGGATTTCCGCAGGCTGCATCAGACATGTAATGTCCGTGAGGAGGACCTATCAATCGTGTTGGATAATATTACTTATTCATTTCATGTGACGCCACATTGAACCACAAGTTCTCGGAGATGTGAATCTATGCCACTCCACAGCACTTGATGGGAAAATGGCCTACCATTAGGATTCATGAGGTGGCTCTAAATAGTGTCATGATTGCAACGCATAGCCAGATTTACGCACTGAGCGGAGCAATCCAAAGTCACATGGAGTAGCCTAGCTGCGGTAAGGTTCAAGAGGCCATTTCACGCTGTCAGATAAAGGAATAGAGATGGGGACAACGTTTTGGTGCCACATAATCGTGATGGAAACACCGTGGAAGGCCCGAGATTGAGGGGATAGATAGATAGATGTGCTGCCAAACCTTGCGCCAGGGTTCGTCAACAAAATATAGGCTTGATATTCGTCCAGCAGCATCAAGAAAAGAAGTTGGTCAGGGGGTGGGGGATAAACAACCAGCCAAAGCTCCTTAAGGTTAGGGAATGTTGACAGGTTTGAGCGATACTTTATCCATCTTAGCTTCGAAGATATTTGCGTCGAGCGAAGGGTTTGAATACCACGTGTGGCGGGAATCTGTCAAACGATTTATAGACTTGTGTGTGTGTGGGAAGAATGATGGAATTCGTACACGAGGTGTTCGCAGCCCGAACATTAGAAAGCTGTCTGCCAGGTGCGGTTGCGGGCCGGACCAGTCAAAAAAAGGCTCTGAACAGTTTTGAGCAGAAGTTACACAATAATTTTGAATGTGGCAGCCAGAGAGCCCCGACACATACTCTTTGGCTTAATAGAATGTCTGAGAGCTATAAAAAATCAGATTGAAGGAGCGATGATACACCAAAAACTCGGCATTGGTGAGGTCCAGCCTCTGGTCCATAACGGGCTACACCGAATATCGCAACAATCAGTGGCTTTTAGGAGACCGGAAAGATAGATGGAGGAGCTAGTTACCGGTTTGTGCGACCGATATAGTTCAGATCTTCTTGTAATCATCCAATAAGAAAATGTAGTCTGGATCTGTTTATATAGATCGATGGATGATATTGTGTGAGTGTTTCAAAAATACGAAGATAGCCGCGCAGACTGCACGATACCCAATGTGGACCTTGGTCAAAAAGAGAAACATTAAAAGAGACAAATTTATAACAGATCCTTCAAAGCCGATGATCTCCTGTCCCTGACATGCTGTATATGGTCAGACTTACTGTGTGAGGGTTTGGCCTAATCACGATAGGAGACAATTTTCCCGAGTATCAGGAAAGCTCGAGGAAAGGTCGGCACATGGGGGTCGCGATTTAAGTCATTGTTAAGCATCTGCAGTGGGGGGAATGTTGCAGGGAATGGTACTCACCCAACTGAAATGGTCTGGAGAACCCCTAGATTTGTGCAGCAGAACAGGGGGGTGAAACGTCAAAGTATACGTTGCCTAGGGATAGCGCGCGGCGCTTGTGGAATCTGACATGATTGCTAAAAGGTCCAAAATTGATGTACAAGTCCATCAAATCAAGTGAAGCGGTTCACATGGTCAGTGAGGCCTCTTCTTGGGAGATCCTCTGTTACATCGACTTGCAAACTCTTCCGAGTCTATAACTTGAACGTTGTGCCATGATGACTAACGCGCTTGTGCAAAGCTGAATAAGTTATAATTTTCTTGGCTCGCGTCTATTCAATCTTTACCTGTATCGCCATCCACGTAGTTATGTCTGGCTCTCCAAAAGTATCTTTTTTCAAGAAAGGCAAAGTACGACCTTCCACAACTCGACAGCGATCGCCACCACCATCCAATTCCTTAAACTCAACCTCTAACGGACCAGTCAAGTCTGCCTCAGAGGTGGTCATACCCTCCCGAAAAGCCGCCTCGCGTCTCCTAAGTCAAGGCACCAAGCGCCCTCGGAAAGACGACGACGATGATGGTGTTGGACGGGTAGATGTTAATTGGGCGTCAGGCTCGGCCTCAAACACCAACGCAGCCCTGGATATTCTGGAGGGGGATGAAGCGGAGGCACTGCTAGCACGCAAACGAGCTAGGTTTGATGCCGATGATGATGACGAGTTAGGGCCGGACGATGGTTTGTACCATGGGCAATCTGGGTACAAGAGCCACATCACGAAGAGCAAGGAGATTCCGAAGGCCATGCGTGTAGGACCTCAAAAGTCGACGAGCACCATTCGTACGGTGACTCTCGTAGACTACCAACCTGACGTATGTAAGGACTATAAAGGTGTGTAACCTTTGTTAATTTAGTCGAATTTACTAACTGGATCTCCTAACTCCTGGCGCTCAGAAACTGGGTTTTGTGGTTTCGGTGATACATGCAAGTTCTTGCATGATCGTGGAACATGTGCGTATATAAATTGTTCCGATCATTTGTTCCATTCGGTCTTTCTAATGAATCCCGTATAGACTTGGCAGGCTGGCAACTAGACCAGCTAGCCGCTGACCCCAAAGGCAACGCGGTTGATGCGGAGTCCGACACAGATTCAGATGCCGATATACCTTTCGCTTGTCTTATTTGTCGAAAGCCTTACACGGATCCAGTAGTCACGCGATGTGGCCATTATTTCTGCAGTGCTTGTGCTATTCGACGTTTTGCCAAAACTCCCAAGTGTTTAGCTTGTGGCGCACCAACTGGGGGGATATTCAACCGCGCAGACAAAGTCATAAATAAAATGAATTCTAAGAAGGCTCAGGATGAAGCCGATACAGTCGAAGAGGGTATTCCTCACGGAACTGATGTTGAAGGACTCGTTGAAGATTCAGAAGGTAGCGATGGATGACATGATTAAATCCACTTAAAGATAAAAGGTTAATTACAGTGTATGTATTGATAGATGCAAATGATAGGGAAGAATTGAGAAGGAAACGGGGCAATCTGGTTGCCCAAGCCAATAGTACAACATACTGCTATATTAATTGTGGTGTAATAGCTGAATTAGGGACTTTAACGATATCGAGTGTTGGAACTGGTCGAACTGGTGTAATAGTACTTGGAACTTGTGTCAGCGCTGGCGCTGTGACGCTTCTCCTTCCGTTCTTTCTTGTCCCGTTGGTGGTCTCGTTCAATCTCTTCAGGGTCATCATCATCGTTTCCTGCTCCAGAACAGCCGCGCTCCATATGCCTTTTCAGAGCGTCCGCGCGGCTGAGAGACTTGTGACAAGAAGGACATTCATGGCCGCCTTGACGTGTATGTATGTCCCGGTGACGCTTGCAGTCGTACGCACGACTGAATGTGGCACCACACAAGTCGCAGGAATACGCGCGTGCCAAAGTCTGCAAGTGGGCATCGTGAGAGCTGTGATGCCCTGAAGTGTGGTGAGTATTCGTGTAAGGTTGCGAATACCCAGGGTAAGCGGACGGGGTGGCATCGTAGCTAGCTGCGCTGCGGTGAGAGGAGGATGGACGATAAGAGGGAGAGATCTGAGGCGGGTTGCTCGTGTGCGAGGAGTGTGATGGGTGACGAAGATTGGGGTTGAAAGGAAGCGAGGAAGCCAACGTGTGAGACGAATGACCAAGGGATGTTCTAGGCCGTGGGTCTAGATTGGAAAGGGAGGGGAGAGTGACATTCCCTTTGCGAAGGTGGTCGCTAGAAGATGTGAAAGTTGGGGGTTCCATCGTGGTGACATCTGCGTAGGAAGGTTAGGTTGAGATTGAGACGAAGAACAAGTTACGAACTCACGCTTGGAAGTGGCGTGAGCACGAGAAGTGGAGGAATGGGAGGCAGTGTTGCGTATTGGGGGTAGTCGAAGGTCATCATAGCCACCCGAAGGAACGTAGTGGGAAGAAGACGAAGACTGCATCGTGGTGACAGGACGGCCGGGGAAAGGAGAGCTTTATAGGGCGGACATTTTGGGGGGAACTAGAAACAGTAATCGATCAGGGGTGGGGTTGATGGGAGACGGGTGAATAGAGATGCAAGTAAGTGGAGGATCTGAATTGGGATAGGCGCATAACATGACGTTTGAGACGTAGCTGATAGAAATATGTTGTTAACTAGTAAGAGAATATATGAAATATAAGTGAAAATGGAAGCTTGTGGCGTCGATGGTGTCTCAGAGATTCAATACAGATTCGAGGGGGTACGGGCGCCTACGCGCCACTCCAGGAACCGAGACCTGAGGCCTGATATGCGAAATTTGGAAATACTTAAATAATACCGGTTGCACTTGTTCACCGGCAACCCCCTTAGCGACAGCGCAACCTCCTCGATCAATTTCGAAGTCCGGCAAACCTTGTTCAAGCTGCACCCTGTTGCCCGGCCTAGTCCGATCTCGATGTCCGTTCCTACCTCTGCTCCGCCATGGCAGTACTTTCTTCGCTCCTTAACCGCCTCAGATCTTGATCCTCTGTACCCGATCAGTTGATTATTTTCCCTTTCCATTCTATCCGACATCACTCCAATATTTCTCCCGTCCACTGGAGGCCCTGTTAGGGGACCCGTGACCCTCCATCTTTTTGCAGGGCCGCAGCGGCAGCCTAACCTCCGAACGGCCCTCCTTGTGGCCATGACCCCCTCCACGATGCACAGGTGTTGCGTCCGGTGTTTAACAAACCGTCGTTGCAAATAATTATTGCATGTCTTGTCTGTTGAGCAGAATTTTACCAAGCATGCTTGCATCGAAGATCGGTGTACAACCGATATGGTCAGCACAGCTCCAAGGTTTTTCGGCCATCGCAATCGGACTGCGCCCCACTGGCCGTGGACCACGATCATCCAATCAAACTATAGATGATGAGCACATTCAGTCCTCCCGGTCTACATACCCTTGTTCTCACCATAAATAGACTTGCTGTGATGTGAGGCTGGAGTAATTCCTGCAATAAAGAAACGCTCGTATTTGTAGAGTCTCAGGCATGCCATCAACCAGAGCTCCATGACATAGGCAGATCAGGGCCTTCGGCAACGATCTTAAGATGGCGGCCTTGAACAAGTTGAGCCAAGAGCGGAGCACGGCGTCTAGTGCCTACCTCACTCGTAGCATCTAACAACATTCTGTTAGCTCCCCGTACTGTTAAAACCATCCGGAGCAGTCATATCGAAACTACCGATGATGGCAGGTCCATGTCAATCACCAGGGCAGTACTAATGGCGAGCAAGTGTTTCAATTAGACACCAGTAATTCATACGCCACTTACACTCTGTTACCTTAATCTTTCAAGTGAGGGGGTTCCTAATGCGAGCGCTGAACCACACATTACAATCTCTTGGCAACCACATTTATCAAAATTCGGGTCCGATTGGGCAGAGCTGACGACCGACGGAAGAGACGATTGCCTGCTGTTGAAGACAATTCCCATGCATGTTTAGAATAAATGCCTGTCGATATTTGAAGAAGACCTCTAAGACATGAAATGTCAAGTCATAACCGACGAGTGATGCGATAAATGGCACGGAACAACTAGTCGTCACTAATAACTGCCTTGTTTGGTGTACGCACCAAAGGGGGCCAAATATGTGACACCATCACATGGCACCGTTTGACCTCGATGCTTGTATATCCCAACTTCTTCGAAAACAGCTTCTCCACCAAGCGTTATTACGAGAGATATGTGAGAAGACCAAAGAAGTCCTTATGCGTGAATCCAATGTCGTGCACGTCAGTGCCCCGGTCACCGTTGTTGGTGATATCCATGGGTAGGCAGTGCTCCAAACAGTTTTCCGACTGTTCTGACTTCAGTTACAAGCCAGTTCTATGATCTCATTGAGATATTTCGAATAGGTGGTTATGCTCCTCACACAAATTATTTATTCCTCGGTGGGTAGCATTCTCAATTGACTCCAACTTGGGACTTGGCTATAGACATGGTTTATTCATTGTAGGCGACTATGTCGATAGAGGCCTTTTCAGTGTCGAAACCATATCTCTTCTCACATGTCTCAAGCTCCGATATCCGGACCGAGTGCAGCTAATACGTGGAAATCACGAGTCGAGGGCTGTAACACAGGTTAATTTACATCATTAGCCATCCCTTCCAACAACTTATCAAGACTGCGGAATTTGATAGACCTACGGGTTCTATACAGAATGCATACGAAAATATGGTACCTCGCATGTTTGGACTTATTTTACAGACATGTTCGATTTCTTGACGTTGTCAGTTGTCATTGAGGACCGTATATTTTGCGTCCATGGCGGTTCGTCGGATATCGCCTAGTGTCACTTCTCATCGTTGATTGTCATATAGGCCTATCACCCTCCATACATTCCATCGACCAAATCAAGGTTGTGGATCGATTTCGAGGCAGGCGCACCATAATATTATCAAATTTGACTATTGAACGACGCTGAATGCAGAAATACCCCACGAAGGTCCTATGGCTGACTTGGTGTGGTCAGATCCTGATCCTGATAAAGAGGATTTTGCAATTTCTCCGCGGTATGCTTAGTCTTGAGCCTATATTATTGTCATACATCATCTCAAATCTTATAGAGGTGCCGGGTACACCTTTGGCTCAGGTGTAGTGCGAAAATTCTTGGAGACAAACCGAATGAAGCATATCCTTCGAGCCCATCAATTGTGTATGGAGGGCTTCAGTGTTTTGTTCGATAACCACCTATCTACCGTATGGTCCGCCCCAAATTACTGCTATCGGTGTGGCAATTCTGCTAGTATATTGGAAGTTGGTCCCGGAGAAGGAATGCATTTCAATGTATTCGATGCTGCGCCTGAAAATGAACGGGACGGTCCAAATCATCAATCACAGAATGCTGGCGCAAAGGTGAGACATGTGCTATATCCGTTATATTGCCCTAACTTTCTATGCCCAAGTTACCGGAATATTTTCTGTGAATGTTTGTAACTTAGACTTAGTGTGCATACAATGCCAATGCAGTGCGCGTGGCGCGTAGCATTAGTGAACTGCCCGGTCGGGCTAGAGCCGAACCCTAATAGTAACTCGAGGCCTTAAAATTGGGTGACAGGTTTTAGTAGGGTTGTTTTTTTTTCACCGAGCCGGCTGCACACCAATGTCTAGGATTTACAATTGTGGCGCCGCAAACGTGATGAGCGTCTTCGGCACGACACGGAGAGCCCATACCTTCCATGTCCTACCTTTAGTATGCTTTCATATCTGCAAGCAAAATATGATGCAGTAATAGCACTACATCACACTCATTATGTAGCTGCCCTCCAGCTCCAAGCAAGTCTCCGTGGCGAGGTACTAGGTAGACTAGTCAAGGAATGCCAGCTAGATGACCGTTCTCTTTCTTGGGCGAGAGAATGGGTTGACGATTATGGTAAGTTACGTTTGATTGATCAACTGTCCAGTGTTGGCGGGCACTCATAAGGAACTTAGGGTCGGTCTTTCGCATGTACAAGGTGCCCATTTGGTTTCAAATTCTTCTCAAAGTCCCCTAAGCGTACCTAATCACATCCTTCCCTGTCAGAAACATCACTTTGACCCTGCAGACACCTCTTCTGCTCTGGAACACACTTTACGATGGCGCATTTCGGAGCTGGACCCTTTTCAAGCCGCCGAAGCGGTCAGGGAACCTTTTTCTGAGCAGCCGTTTATCCAGTGCTTGCCCAATGCTGTCCGTGACGTGTTTGGAAGACCTGTGCTGCTCCTTCAACTGAGTCGGCTCGATGCATCAATCGCTTCGAAGCAGCAGATTGTTCGTGCATATGAGGAGATGAGGAAGTGTTTGCAAACAGATGGAAAATGTGCCAAACCCGCCCTCCAGTGTATCACGATAGTTGATTTCAAGGATGTCACTATGCGCAGCATGGTACGGTGAGGCTTTAGTTGTTGTCGAAACTCCCGACGTCTTACCTCCAATTCGCTACAGGCCGTAGAACTCATCCCCTGGTTCATACGCGAGGTTGCGCCTCGGTTTCCGGGAATGTGTGCCGCAGTTTTTGTGGTGAATTACTCCTGGGCATATGGGGTGTATAATGTCGCGAAGTGAGTCTCTACGTTTGAAACCGTACTTGTTCGTGTAGCTAACATCCCCAATAGGCGTTTGTTGCCTGCTAACGCTATATCGCGAATATACTTTCCATCACCATCAGAGCTTCTTTCATGCTTCGAGAGCAGTACTTTTCCTCAAGGTTGGTATTAACAGTATAAATTGCGATGTTGCGACACATAACTTATTGAGCCCATTTGTAGATTATGGTGGCGATCTTGACATATCGTCTCCATCTTCAAAAGCTGCGTTAAATATCTTTGGGGCAACATCAATACCGACGGAAGTCGATCCTCCCGAACCGCCGCAATCAAATACTCGTTTCCTACCTTCGATGTCGACGTTGAATCCCTACTTTGGATATCCAATTATGTCAAATCCAGGGTCGTCAGTACCGTCATTGAAGAATGGACGACGACGGAAACGGGACCTCGTGCGAACATTGGCTCTGTTGTGGATCGCGAAGCTTAAGAAGTTGACAGATAAAACATGGATGTGGATAATCTTGACATTGGTGTTGTGGGCTCTGGGCCTCCGGGCAACTGACTTATGAAATACAGTCCAGGGGGCCCCGGTATTACTATGTTCAACATATTTGTGCATCAGGCGTAATATTTTCTGGAGTGTTAGAAACGGACAAGATGAGGATTAATGAAGGTGGTACATTCTACTTTAGTATATCAGAGTGGCGGAGTGGTGAGATACCATGATGATCGATGAACTATGAGTCTCGGTGGATGAGGGTGACACTGTTGTAACGACTAATGAAGCACAATTAAACAGAATGGTACTTGTGAGCCATAGACTGATAGTTGACTCTGCACTTGTCTCAAGAAGTGTGCCCAGAGGTGAGATATAGATGATAGACATGGGAGATACAGAGGTTGGAGTTTTTGGTAATATCAGTGGTTAGATGTCAGTGGTTTGGATGCCAGTGGTTGGATGTCAAGGGACTGCTCATATCTCATTCTGAGTCATCCATTTTTAGTTTTCCCTCATCCCATACTCCTGTTCTCTTTATATCCTTATTTTTTATTTCAATTTTGAGCTTGTTAAGGTGTATATCTGGAGGTGATTTGGAATGCTAGAAGTGTCAGGGATAAACAGAGGTGTTGGAGGACTAGACTGATGGAGTGAGTTAGAAGCTAAGTTGTACAGTAAGCAACAAAACTGTTTGGATGTTTGGAAGTTTTGGATTGTGTATCTGAAAGGGAAATTCAATTTTATTTTTAAAATCATTGAAATATTATGAAATATGCTCTAGGATCCTGACTATCTTGTAGACTAAGAATATATCATATTGATGTGGAACTTTCTAAGATATGAATATGTTATATCCCAGGTCTCATTCAAACAGTTTTGTTGCTGATAGTTAATGAGTGAAAAAAAGCCAAAATTGGAGGTTTTTACTGAGGTATTGGCTACATATGTAATATATATAAAAAGTTCAAATAGCACAAACAAGCATGGACAACTCCAAAACTTCAACTACATTATTCTATGAGGTCTCTCTCTGTTGATAAACCCAACATAGTCATTTCTAGACTTAATTCTAGCTAAAGTACTCATCAGATATCATCCTTTACTGGTGTCAGCATCAGTACCATCTCAAAAAATCATTCTAAACATTGTCCTTGTCAAGTCCATGATACCAAGCTCAGGTTCACTCAGCAGTACCAGCTGAATGATCCTTACTGTTTAATCCCACACACCAGTGACAAGTCATTCCTCACTAGTACATGGTCTCGGCTAGGGAAATGCATGGGTTATTCCAACCTGCATGGGTTACCAGGTCAGGTGTCCTCGGGTTTGGGTGTGGGTCAAGCCGAGAGCACCTGTGACCTGGGCCCAACCTGCGGTGTCAATTCCAACATGAACATGACTTATACGTATGCACATGCACCGACACAAATGCGACGCCATGAATGTGACAAATTGTTAAGTCTGCGTGTCAGGCGCTTAGCTAGTACTTCCGAAGGGGCTATCTGGTTAGCACAAAGGTCCGTAACGGGGCCGAGGACCGAGACGGAAGTCGGACGGACTATGGACAGGGACGGAGGCGCCAGGAACTTAGGGTAGGTGGCGGAGTGGTTCAATCTGGTCGCTGAGGTGTTCGAGGTCAAAGGGACTTGGCTTCAACTTATGTGTTGCGCCCTCCTCGATCGTCTGTCCCTAATTTCGGAGAAGAGACGGGGGTTCACCGGAGTGAGTAGGAAACTAGGTGGACTAAGATGATATTCGTACTGGCGAACAGTCTAGTCGACTGGGAGACTATATACATGTAACGCTCTTTGTACTATCTTTAGCTGGTCATAAAACAAGGAGAAAGGTAGTACAAGGGGTTAATATAAAGAGAGAACAAGGGAGTGAGGTATGCGATGGTCCTGCATGTCGGTTATCAAAGTATTGAGTCTCGGTCGGAGACGGACTCGGAGATGGTGTCTCGGTCGTGACAGAAATGCGGTGTCTCGGACGGGCGTGACGGGGATGGGATCCGTGGAAAACAGTCTTTCGTCCTTTTGGTCGGAAAGGTCTCGGAATGGAAGCGGGTGGTTGTGGGGGTTAGTGTGGGTTTGTTGAGGGCATGGGCTATAACACAAATGTGCTGTACATGCACATGATGTCACAAACACCACAAATATGATGTATGTGCATATGCCACATGCATGTGGGTGCGGTATGCATCCAACACCCATCGACCCATGGGAAAAAACCCATGGGTTAACAGGTTCAGGTTTCCCATGTGTTGGGTACAGGTCATCCACATTTGACCTGTGGGTAACCCATGCCATTTCCTAGTCTTGGCTCAGTGTTATAGCCTATACCTTCAACAACCCACACTAACCCCCACAACCACCCCTCCTTATTCCGAGACCTTTCCGACCGAAAGGACGAAGGATTGTTTTCCGTAGTCTCTGTCCCCGACAAGTCTGACCCGGAAACCACTTTCCACTTCCGATTCCATCACGACCGAGACACCATCTCTGAGTCCGTCTCCGACCGAGACTCAATACTTTGATAACTGACGTGCAGGACTATCGCGTACCTCACTCCCTTGTTCTCTCTTTTATATTGACCCCCTTGTACTTCCTTTTCCCTTGTTTTATGACCGGCAAAAGATAGTACAAAGACAGTTGCATGTATATAGTCTCCCAGTCGACTAGACTGTTCGCCAGTACGAATATCATCTTAGTCCACCTAGTTTCCTACTCACTCCGGTGAACCCCCGTCTCTTCTCTGAAATTAGGGACAGACGATCGAGGAGGGCGCAACACATAAGTTGAAGCCAAGTCCCTTCGACCTCGAACACCTCAGCGACTGGATTGAACCACTCCGTGACCTACCCTAAGTTCCCGGCACCTCCGTCTCGGTCCGTAGTCCATCCGACTTCCGTCTCGGTCCTCGGCCCCGTTACGGACCTTCGCGCTAACCGGATAGCCCCTTCAGAAGTACTAGCTAAGCGCCTGACACGCGGACTTAACAGTATATTCGTACTCACACTCCTGATCGTCATTAAGCATGAGGCCCACCACACGTTCACAAGCCATGCAGACAATCACTCAGGTGTCTGCCCACCGCGCATCCATCCCCTGTGGACTGCCCGATCCTGAACCAAGCTTCCAGATGCCTCAGACCCCAGCTCACCCCCTGGAACACCCCTCCGATTTCGGACCTTCGAATGCAGATCAATACCTGTATTCGAACTTAACTAACCCGTTCCCCATGAGCCACCCCCGGGCGATTCAACTATCATCGCCACCGGAGACACGGTCCAGCCCAGGACCACCCACAGCAGTGCCTACAGACTCGTCGACGCCCCCTCCCTATGCACCTCTCCCCACCTTGGGACCCAACACTGTGGCCCATACCACCCAGACCCTCGTCACACTGGCGAGTAACTTAGCCAGCCCCAGAAGATCAGCTCCCCGCGCCTCCAAGACTCGGAACCTGGATACCTTCAATGGATCCAATCCAAGGAAATCACAAGCCTTCTTAGCGCAGCATAAACTGAACTTCCGTGACCGCCCTGATGCCTACGACACCAAGAGCATCAAAGCAACCTGTACATTGTCACACCTGACCGATACCACGCTGGACTGGCCTAATCCAGCCCGTTCCACCCCCGACGAGCCAGACTGGCTCCATGACCATGAGGAACTCATAGACGAGCTCAAAACCAACTTCGACCCCCACGAACCAGCAGGAAAAGCCGAAACAGACCTCGAGAACCTCCACATGCGCGATAATCAGCACATCACGAAAAATGTAGCAGATTTCAATCGGCTAACCACCCACGTCCACTGGGGCGACGTTACACCCCGTCGCCAGCAATGGACCCCTGTGACCACGCTTTCGGCCCCTAACACGGGCAACGAGACGGCCAATGAAGGCCAACCCGCGACCCCGCTCAGTAGCAGGACTACCATGGATTTCGTCCAGACTAGGGAAAGACGGAAAACTTACACCACAAGAACGACAACACCCCTTCGAATAAGAAACAAAAATAAACAACGCATCCACTCCCTTCAGTTCCCCAAAACACCCGTGACCCGTCGATAAGTTTCGACCCTGACCCTCCGAAAACCCGTCAAGGATTCTAGTTACCGGACACCACACGCTCACCCACCGCGATCCAATGATCAATAGGGTATTGAGTACTACATTGTTTAGCCTACGTCCAAACTGACTCTTGGTACCCGAGCCGCAGTGCTCCAATCTGACCCCGAGAAATTTCCACTCAGGAAATCGTGACCCCCAAAAAAACCATACCACCCCTTAGACAGGCGGTACCACGTATAGATCCTTTTGCTTAGCCTAGACCCTTGTTGATAACATAACAATTGAAAACCTTGACGTTTACTACCAAACTCGCATTTTGCAGGACACCCCCGAGTTCTTTCCAAACCTGTCCTAGCGACATCACGACAACCATGACCAAGACCACCACAATCCCGACCACGACCAATATTAATTTCAAACATAACTACAACTAGTCACCATAGAACAAGGAATGATTTATGTCCGGATTGGAGGGATCATACTGCTGGAACAGGTCCACCCCCTTGCCCTTCCCTTCCTCACCGGACCCCGACACCAAGTCGACCGGATCGACTGACCGCCCCGCCTTGGGAGTCACTTCCACCATGCCTGGATCTGACTCCATGTTAAGTCCACGTGTCAGGCGCTTAGCTAGTACTTCCGAAGGGGTTTTCCGGGTTAGTGCGAAGGTCCGTAACGGGGCCGAAGACCGAGGTCGGGATCGGACGGACTACGGACGGAGACGGAGGCGCCGGAAGTTTAGGGCAGGTCACGGAATAGATCAATCCGGTCACTGAGGTGTTCGAGGTCGAAGGGACTTGGCTTCAACTTATGTGTTACGCCCTCCTCGATCGTCTGTCCCTAATTTCGGAAAGGAGGCGGGAGTTTACCGGAAGTGAATCGGAAAACTGGTGGGAGACTAAATCGATATTCGTACTAGCGAACAGTCTAGTCGACTGGAAGACTATATACATGCTATTGTCCTTGTACTATCTTTGCCGGTCATAAAACAAGGAGAAAGGAAATACAAGGGGTCAATAGGAAAGAAGAATAAGGGAGTAAGGTATGCGATGGTCCTGCGCGTCAGTTATCAAAGTATCGGAACCTTGACTTCGGAGTCTTCGGAGGTTCGGAAACGCGGAACCTCGGAATATATGTCGGACATCCGGAAATCGGTTTATTCGGTCTTTGAGCAATTGGAAAAGTCCCGGAAAAGGTGTGGGTGGTTGTGGGGGTTGGTATGGGTTTAGTGAGAGTATGGGCCATAACACTCCGCCTGATCCCCCGTCGCTGGAACAGCACCACCGCACCAGCAGTTCCACGTCGGATCGTTCCGCATCTCAGAAGCATCGGACAACCTCTTAACATCCGCTCCCAGGGCTCGAAGACAGGCATCCATACCGACCAAAGCCTCCTGGATCGATCCCAGGATGGCCACAATCTCCGCGCAGCCAACCTTTGGAGGAGAGGCAATCACCACTTCCACCCTGGGCCTCTTAGAGGAAGACACTTCAGGAACATCCTCGTCCTCCCGCCCCCACTTCTTCATGGCCGCCCCTCGCACAACCGGCACTCCATCCACCTCACACCGCACCCGACTGGCCCGGCAGGGGACACAGGTCTTCGCCGATGTCGTTCACTTGCACGGCTTGTTTCGCCTGCGACACATATCGCAGGCCCCCGTCCTCAGATTCGGAAGGTGCTCCAGAACGGCGGTCTGATACAAATCAGGGCGATACTAAGTCAACACCCGACGACTGGATTCTATGGGCCCGAGACCCACCTCCCTTCCGACCTCCCGTGCCTTACGGACCATTTGATTCTCGAAGTCCTTCTGTGCCATGGAGATACAAACCCCCTCCTCCTTGTGCTCCCGACGTTTCTGATCCGCATTCAACACAGCGGAACTGGGTCCGATCATGGACACCGAACGACGTTCACCTCCGGAATGCCCCCTGGACGGTGGCGGGACGGTTTCCCGACCCACGGACGAAGGATGGTCCGACATGGAATCCTCGGATCCCCCAAAATCCGGCTCATTCCCGTCCTCCTCCAAGCTCTCATTTTCCGGCGCAGGAGAAAGGGCGCGCTCCAGTTGCAAGGCCTCTTGTTCAACGGCATGGGCCTTTTCTTCCTCCTCCTTCAGCCGCTGCTCCTCTATCTCTTTCAGCCGCTGCTCCTCCACCTCCTTCAACCGCTGGTCCTCCACCTCCTTCAGCCGCATTTCCTCCGCCAACCTCTGCAGCTCAGCCTTCTGTTTCTCTTCAGCCTGCCGAGCGGCCTCCAACTGCTGGGACCGCTTCGCCTCCAGAAGACTGACTTGCTCCTCATACCAAGCCTTCAGGACACGCATCGCCTCTGTGACATCCTCCGCGACATCCCGTGAGAAGTCCGACATGGGGAGGGCAGTCGAAGAAGGGAAAACAACAACAAGAAAAACTATATATACGGAGGACCAAGCAGACGCTCGGAAAACGCCCATTACGTACAAATGCCTAAAAAACATTCCCACATCCCTTTCCGCCCTATTCACGGCAAGACAAGCTTAGGACCTCGAGGGCTCGGTCCTAGTGGGGGGATACTGTTATAGCCCATACCTTCAACAACCCACACTAACCCCCACAACCACCCCTCCTTATTCCGAGACCTTTCCGACCGAAAGGACGAAGGATTGTTTTCCGTAGTCTCTGTCCCTGACAAGTCCGACCCGGAAACCACTTTCCGCTTCCGATCCCGTCACGACCGAGACACCATCTCTGAGTCCGTCTCCGACCGAGACTCAATACTTTGATAACTGATGCGCAGGACTATCGCGTACCTCACTCCCTTGTTCTCTCTTTTATATTGACCCCCTTGTACTTCCTTTTCCCTTGTTTTATGACCGGCAAAAGATAGTACAAAGACAGTTGCATGTATATAGTCTCCCAGTCGACTAGACTGTTCGCCAGTACGAATATCATCTTAGTCCACCTAGTTTCCTACTCACTCCGGTGAACCCCCGTCTCTTCTCCGAAATTAGGGACAGACGATCGAGGAGGGCACAACACATAAGTTGAAGCCAAGTCCCTTCGACCTCAAACACCTCAGCGACCGGATTGAACCACTCCGCGACCTACCCTAAGTTCCCGGTGCCTCCGTCTCCGTCTGTAGTCCGTCTGACTTCCGTCTCGGTCCTCGGCCCCGTTACGGACCTTCGCGCTAACCAGATAGCCCCTTCGGAAGTACTAGCTAAGCGCCTGACACGCGGACTTAACACTCAGTATATTTGGCACATTATTTGGTTCACTCTCCTCATCCCACCCCCTCTATTCTTTATTATTCTTTCATTTCCCATCCTTTTCCTTACCTGTTTCTCTTCGGGACATTTACTATTCACTTATTATTCAGTCATGGCCCT
>QLPG01023045.1:0-12637 GCA_003314385.1 Gomphus sp. MG54 | reverse complement strand
ATGTACTTACTTCCTCATTCTGGGTATCGACTAGGCTTAGGCCCTTCTACCTTCTTCTCCTCTGTTAAGTCCTTGACTCGGGCCGGTATCTTCAGCATCCCCCTGAGTATCTGTCTGTCGCAAATACAGTGGCACGCACAGCAAGTAGGGCGCAACGCACGAGTATATTGAAGCCAACGCCACTACTCTTGGCCTGCAGGACTTGGCCATAGTCCGCCTGACCTTTCGACAACACCCTTCGGCAGTACCAAAGTCCGTCAGTATCCGACTCCTGACAGCCGCTATGGAATCCTTTGGTGACTTTAGAAAACCTGGCAACAATGCATATGCGATAGGTAAGGAAGGTACCCAACAGCTTATCGCCATAACAAAACTACTGCATGAGACAGCCACCCTTCATGGCAACAACAGACCCATTGCCCGAAAGGATCTAGACACAGCGATGCAGGACCTCAAAACCACGCTCAACACCCATGTCTCTCATCCCAACAACAAAGGCCTCTCATATGCTGCGATTGCGTCGGGCCTGAACAAAAATGCCCCAAACCCAGCCTCCCCTCTAAAACAGAAACCGAACGTGGAATTGCAAAACAAACAAATCATCATATCCCTCAAATCAGTTGACAAAAATGCCCCAATACACAAATGGGAACCTGCGATGGCTACAAATCTCTGCAACAATGTCATTACAAATCATTTTAAAAACTGTGAACATGGCCCTCTGGACTCCCCAATACATGGAATCTCCAGAGCAGCGACAGGTAATATCACACTGACATTCAAAACTGCAGAGGGAGCCCTCAGAGCCAGAACACAAATAAATGAATGGATAAAAGGCCATCGACCCAGCGGCAACTTACTCACAACGAGCCTATGCAGTAGTCACTCACAACACACCTACAGATATATGGCCCAAAGGCGGTGACATCTCCGAAGCGATACAGACTTTAGAAGAGGACAACCCAGACCCAGAACCCTCCACTCACAGCACCAACTCACCCTACATCACCAACATCGCCTGGCTCAATGGCCCCGAAGCAAGAGAAAAGAACAAAACCAGCCCGCTCCTCATCAGCTTCAAAACCAAAACCCATGCCAACTACGCTATTGAAAACGGGCTTCTGATAGAAGGATCCATCTGTAATGTAAGCATTTACATCCCCAGGCCCCCCCAATGCTTCCGATGTCAAGACTGGGGACATCAGGCGGCAGGGTGCACTGGGGAGGTATGATGTGGCCGATGTGCAGGGCCTCACCTTACAGCTGACCATACCTGCATGCATACCCAACCCTGCCCCAAGGGGCACAAATGCACAGCTGACAAACCCAGATGCACCAATTGCAAAGGTGAACATGCAAGTTGGATTCGGTCCTGCCCTGCTGCAAAGACCATTTTCGAAGCGCAAGCAAGACGTGATGAATATAGCACAGGTAAATTTGAAACTCACACCTCTTCTTCTTTTGCAGATATCAGTTATACCCCTAATGGACGCAGAGACACACGCACATGCCCCCTCTCCAACCCCCCACAATCTCCAGAGGGACCACTGATCAATCAGATACCACCAACCTCCCCCATCACTCCCCATGTCTAGAAATATCACACAAGACCAACTACATGTACTTCAACAGAACTGCAAGCACTCAAAAGACATTACACTAATGTTACTCAATACAACAGATCCATCAATATGGGACATCCTCCTACTTCAAGAGCCATATATCTATCCCAACTCAACTCTTACAACTGCTTCTAACCCTATATATCCGATACGTGACCCTAATAATGCCTCCCGAGCTTGCTCCCTTATACTCATCTCTGCCAAACTGACTTTGGATACATTTCGCCAGATACAAATACAATCATCAGACATAATGGCGATTACTCTGACCCTCAGCGACATGTCCCTGGATATCTACAATATATACAATCCCCCAGAATCCGATTCAGCACTCATGCAACTCCAATCCTGGCTCCACGACCATCCCACCCCTATTAACTCTTCTATGCTATGGGCCAGTGACTTCAACAAACATGACCCCCTCTGGTCTGGTCCAAATCAAATGCGACGCTGCTGTCGCAGCAACACTGACCTCCTAGTCCAACTGCTAGTGCAACACCACCTAGAACTTCAGCTCCCACCAGGAACACACACTTACCAATCCGACAGCCATCTCACATGGTCAACTATTGATCTAGTCTTTTGCGACTCAGCACTCGCCCGTCGAATTATTTCCTGTGCTACGTCCCTCAATGATCGCATCCCCTGTGCTGACCATCTACCCATTCATACCATATTAGATATAACATTTCAAACACATGCCCCATCAGAAAAAAGAAACTTCCAAAACACTGACTGGGAATCCTTTAAGAAGAAACTCACCTGCTATCTCGATACCGGATTACCCCAATACACCGATGTTCCTGCAACCCAAAATGACCTCGACAACCTTGGTCTTTCACTCACTTCGGCAATACAACACACTATCAGCTCAGTTATCCCCAAACAGCGCATCACCCCCTATACCAAACGATGGTGGAACAATGATTTAAAAAACCTATGACACGAAGCAGCGGTCAAAAGTAGGGAAGAATATCAGACAAGATTCACCCCAGCATGGCAAGAGAAGAAAATAGCATATAATCTGGCACGAAACAGATATACAACAGTACTTCGGAAAGCCAAAGCCGATCACTGGAAGACATGGCTCGAAAACATCAACGCAAAAGACATCTGGACAGCAGGAAAATATGCAAAACACCCACTTACAGATGGCGGTCACACTCGTATCCCCACCCTGATAAAAAAGGACCCTGATGGAAACATTCTGGAAGAAGCCAACATGGATGCCGAAAAAGCAGAAAAATTCAAAGAAATCTTCTTCCTGCCATGCCCGCTCAATCTTCTCCCCCTTTCAGATGACCAAACATCCCCTCCAGCCCCTCTCAAATTCATCATGCCCAACCAACATCAGCTAGACCGTCGCATCAAAAAACTCAAGCCATTCTCTGCACCCGGTCCAGATGGCATCCCTAATGTCGTACTCAAACAATGCGCGGACCTGATAGTCCCAATACTTCATCGGTGCATGACGGCCATAATCAGACTCAAGTACTTTCCAAAGGCCTGGAGATCATGGAAGACTGTCGTTCTTCGAAAAATAGCTAGACCGGACTATACAATTCCCAAAGCATACAGACCCATTGCCCTATATAATACTATGGGGAAAGTCATATCCGGTGTGATTACTGACATCACAGTGTATCTTACCATCCACCACAACCTGTTACCCTCTCACCACTTTGGTGGCCTCCCAGGCCAAACCACCACTGACTCTCTCTTATTCCTTATATACCATATAAAAGCAGCCTGGCGTACACACAAAGTCGTCACAATTATCTTCCTTGACATAGCAAATGCCTTCCCAAATGCAGTTACAGACCGGTTACTCAGAAACATGACAAAACTTGGCTATCCTACTGAAATTGTCAATTTCTCCAACGTGATGCTAAAAGATAGAAGCACTATGCTAAGTTTTGATGACTATGTCTCAGAGGACATCCCTATTGACAATGGCATAGGCCAAGGAGAAACTGCCTCTATGATACTATACCTCATCTACAGTCAAGGTCTCATCAATATCCCACAAGGTCCAAATAAAGATGGCAGTGCATATGTCGATGACACCTTTTTTGTTGCAATAGCCGACACCTTGGACAAATGTGACACTGCCCTGAACTCAATGCTCGACAAGCAAATCACATGGTCTTCTGCTCACAACTCAAAGGCTGAAATCTCTAAATTCCAATGCCTACGGCTCACATGGCGAAAGGATATTACACACAATGACTTCATTCACAGACAAACAGGACAATGCATCACATGTGTACCCTCAGCATGGCTGCTAGGGGTCCAAATTGATCAGGAACTTAGATGGCACACCCACGTTCAACAAGTTGTCCAAAAATCAAAAGCTCTACTGCTAGCCATCAACCACCTTACTTGCCCCTCCTTTGGCCTTCCAATGCGATATGTCTGGCAACTTTACACAGCCATGGTCCTTCCAAAGATAGAATATGCCCTACCGGTATGGTACACCCCCATTTAAAGAAACAATGGCAAGCGGTCAGGATCAGTAGGGCATACAAATATCATTGGTAAAGTACAAAGGCTGGGTTGTCTGCTGATCACAGGAGCATACAGATCTACTGCTACAGATATACTGGAGTTACATGCTATGATCCCTCCAATACATCTCCGCCTTGATGATGCCTGCCACAGAGGAGCACTTTGACTGGCTGCAATCTCACCTCAACACCCCCTTTTCTCTCCAGTCCTTTGTAGCTCACAACACAAGCCCCGCGCTCATCCCTCACCACTTCACAACCTACTCCACCAATACAATATACGCCCTCCTACGCTTGAAACAATCTTACCCACAAGATATCACCCCAACTGGCACCCACAGTTTACTGCATATATTGCTGACAGCAAGGATTCCACCATCAGCAACATAAGAACGCATATGGATGACATCCAAATCTTTTCAGATGGGTCCGGCTTCAAAGGTAACATAGGTGCAGCAGCGGTCATACCCAAATCAGGACAATATCTACAATTCAAACTTGGCAAGAAAACACGGCACACTGTGTTTGAGGGCAAACTAGTGGGCATTATCCTTGCACTACACCTCCTGGCCCAGCAACACAACACACATACAGTACTAATTGCCCTCGACAATCAAGCCGCTATCCGGGCACTTCAGAACATCACACCGCAGCCAGCATACTACTTACTTGACCACATTCACACTGCAATACAACACCTAAAATGCCGCCGCCGACGACTACGTATACACTTTGAATAGATCCCAGGACATAGCGGTCTGGAAGACAATGAGATCGCAGATGAAAAAGCAAAGGCAGCAGCAGAAGGCACCTCCTCCAGAATTTCCTCCCTCCCCACAACACTCCACCATCGCCTACCGGCAAGCATAGCAGCAATTAAAGCTTTAAGAAAACAATCAATTCCTCCACCACTGGAAAGAAGAATGGACCTCCTCCCCATGCTATGAGAAGACAGCAAAAATCGATGCCTCACTGCCAAACAAAAAAACTCTTCAAAACACTATGCAAGCTTCCCCATCGAGCAGCAAGCATTCTGACACAACTTTGCACGGGACACGTAGCACTCAACATATTTCTAAAAAAGATCAGCACCACCAACTCCACACTCTGCAAACGATGCTGTGAACCTGAAACTGTCATGCACTACCTCAAACACTGCAAAATCTACAATGAACAACGGCGGACTCTCAGACATAATGCAGGCAAAGCAGGTCACTCAACACCAAGACTACTCGGAGATCCCAAGACAATCCCTCATATTCTCCAATACATCCAAAGTACTGGACATTTCAAAGATTACATTGATGTTGCACCAGTCTCAGACCACACCTAAGCACTCCCTGCTACTACTCTATGCATCACGCTGACATCTAACACAGAACAAGCAACACCAATGGCACTCGCTTTCTGCCGGTTCACCAATCTATGAGGGTCTTCCACACCCTCAATCGCCTCCCCGTCTGCACCCCAGTCTCTCTGACAAAGTCCCAACTTCACCTCTGCACTACATTTAAATACCCTTCACCGCATGTAGCTTCTGCAGCTCTGAGTTGGAAGTATGGGGAATTCTGACCGGCATTAGGGAACTAACATTGGTACCCCTCTGTGGCAAGAGACTAAGCTCCAGAGATGCAACCATCTTTAAAGCACGGAGGTTTACAACTATACTTCCCGTCCACTGCACCCACAGGGACCAGACTTCATCTGCACTAGCCTTTTAGCTAGTTTTGTCATCCATTGTTCCACTTGCCTCTCGATTCCGCGTTCACACAGGGTCAGACTAGACACAGGTACACTAGTGCACCATAAGCGCCTCGCGCTTCGAGCACGTTAATTGAACCTCTCTCTCTCTCTCTCTCTCCCTTGAAGTCTGGACACTTCTTAACCGGTTCAATGTGTAGGAATCCAAACCTCTCCTCCAAGGAAAAATCCAACTTAAAATCAGTCTTATCTGGACTACCAAAAAAAATATAATGTTTGGCTAGCCATTTAAGAGTGAATTACCTTTAAGTAATTAACTCTTAAATCATCAAGCTTCTCAAGCCCAAGGAAAAACTCCAAAAAACACTTATAATTTTCGCTTATTTTCTACTTGGACCCACAAGGACCCACAGCCAGGCACCAAACAATCACACATGGAAAATGGTGCCAAACTGCTGGTTCAAGCTCTCAAGACTCAATTGTACAACAAATTCCTGGGTTTATGTGATAATTATTACACACAAGGTCAGCCCAGAAGCACGACTCACATACTAATAATATTTTGTGACTTGACCAGTCACGAGACCACCAGTCATGGGAATATGACTTGTTAGTGACTCATTCAATGACTCATAGGGTGACTCGTAACTTCTACAGGCTTCCAGGACTTTCCATTCCTTTCTGCACCCTTCCACTAATTTCAGGAAAGTCTTGCCTTATCAGGGAGTTACATAATCAGCTTAGAATTAGTATATATAGAGACTAGTTCTGTAGTGTAAAAGCAATCAATCTTACTCTTATCTTTAATCCACCGGATTATCTAGTGCAGCAAGCACTCTCATATAAGTCGGTCCAAAGACCAACTTAGGTACATTGGTCCGAAGACTAGTTGCCACCCTTTCCGTCAAGAGGTCCGAAGACCAATTGGCAAAACCGAGGTTCATTCCAAAGAGTGAAGCTCACCCTTCTACCGAAGTGGAAGGTTCTTGGCTATAACAGAAATGGTACGCAAAAACATAGTAAAAGAACTAAACCCAGATTATACAGAACGACAAGTGGAAATAATCCTAGGCAAGGGTAGAACTAATAGTTTACGCTCATAAACTATTATTCCTACACATAATTGACAAGGCACCTTCCAAGGCCCCCTCTAAACAATTCTTTTTGGACAACAACCCGGACTGGAATTCACTTGCTATTGTCTTGTCGGAGAACTTGACCAGGCTTTTATCACACCAAAGTTTTGTCATGCTTCTCGGGTTAAATCATCAACAGTTCCAAAACACAAATGACTGCGCTAGATCCCACCAGAGAAAAGGACCAGTGCGCGCAGGCTTTTAGGTATTAATTACCTAGAGCAACTCTACAACACGTACGCATGTGCGCCAACATGAACGCGATGAATGCGCACGTGACACCACGAACAGGACGTACACAATGTATACGCATGCACCGCGATGAACACGACGTATTCCATGTGGGTGTGGCACACACCCAAGACCCGTCGACCCATGGGAAAAAACCCATGGGTTGACGGGTTTGGGTTTCCTATGGGTCAGGTGTGGGTCACCCACATTTGACCTGTGGGTGACCCGTGCCATTCCCTAGTGCCTATGCTGTCCCAGGCCTGGGTTACAGGATATATTCAGATGCCTGTGATGTAGGTATAGCAGCTATCTTATAACAAGTTCAGCCTATCAAAGTCCGAGATTTAAAGGGAACCAAGACTTACAAGAAGTTAAGGAAAGTCCAGCAAGAAGGACTCCAAGTTCCCAGCCTAGTCATCCCAGTCAATAAAGATAACAGCCTACCTGAAGAAGTTTTATGGAACCTAGATTTGAAGAGACCACTGTCAAAGTGGAAAGAGTCATTGCATATTGGTCAAGAACACTCAAACCAGCTGAAAGGAATTGCTCACCCACTGAAAGGGATGCTCTTGCTCTGAGAAATGGACTGGTGAAATTCCAGCACTACATTGAGGGAGAAAAGATGATAGCTGTTACAGACCATGCAGCATTAGTTTAGAGAAGAACTTTCCAAAATGTTAACAGGAGACTCCTTACCTGGGGAACAGTGTTTGCAGCCTACCCAGATATCCAAGTTGTGCACAGAGCCATAAGAGTCCACTCTAATGTAGACCCCATCTCCTGATTCAGAAGGAGGGTGCCGTACCAAGAAGGCCCTACTAAAGATGGGTCAGCGCACATGATCTTGAACTCAGATCAGGATTTCCTCACCGATTTCTAAAAAGAAATTGCTCCCCAATTTGAGGCCAGAACCTTAAGGCTGATGGCCCAATTCGAAGAAGAAAACAAAGAATTGGAAATCAGTACATTGCAGACTGCTGTAGAAACTGAGACACACCATAAGAGAATTTCCATGCCTTTCCAAGCAGCTAAAACATTTGGCCTGCTCTTTCAGATCCATCTGAAGGAAACAGAAAAACTTATTTTTCAAAGTATGCAGTGAGATCAGAAGGGAAGCCAGCTGGAGAAATGTTCAGCAGCCATTTTTTTCCAAATGAGAGGATGGACTTATTTTCTTTGAGGACTGGAACAGCAACTTGAGTATAAGGGCTATAAAATTCTAAACAGAAATATAGTTCAGACTTCGTCTCGAGGTGTTAAATCTGCATGTCAGCGCTTAGCTGGAGACTTCCGGAAGGGTTTCTGGAGGGTTCCGAATGGTTCCCAAAGGGGGGTTCGTACTCTGGGGATGGAGGGACAAGGGTCATGGACTCAGGATCAGAATCGGAATGGGGACAGAAAGACAGGAAGTACCATGGGTCTTGGAACTATTCACGGTATAGGGTGGTACGAGTGGTTCGAGGTCGCAGGGACTTGGCTTCAACTTATGTGTTGCGCCCTCCTTGATCATCTGTCCCTAATTTCAGAAAGTCGGAAATTTTACCAGAACTTAATCAGAAACTACAACGCAGTATTAAGTCGATATTTGTACTGGCGAATAGTCCAGTTGACTGGTGACTTATATACATGTATCTAGTCTTGTACTATCTTTTACCGAGTAAGGATAAGGGGGGAAGAGAGTACAAGGGGCAATATAAAACAAAGAACAAAGGAGTGAGGTATGCAATGATCCTGCGCATCATCTATCAAAGGAGGAGAACCTTGACTTCAGAATCTTTGGAGGTTTGGAAACATGGAACCTCGGAATGATGCATTGGAAATCCGGAAATCAGTTATTCAGGCTTTGAGCGATCGGAAAGGTCCCGGAAATGGTGCAGGTGGTTGTGGGGTTTAATGTGGGTTTATTTGGTGGCATGGGCCATAACACGAGGTCTCATACATTTGCGCAGTAGCTACCTAAACAGAAATATAGCTAGATATTCATGATGAGTCTAAATATAAGTCTAATCATAATGAAGGAAAGTACTCACTTCAGACTTTGTCTCGAGGTCTGAAGTGGTACTGGAAAAGAGACTTGCTCTTATAGAAAGTTCAAACAAAGGAAAAATGGAACAAAAGAAGTAAGACAAAAGATATTCCACCTTCTGTGCCACTCTTTCTTTATTAATAATAGAACAAAAGGATTGAAATGAGAAGTGCCACACCAGTGTCTGTGCTGAGAGAATGGATCCTGGAGATGGAGATCTGGACTGATCTGCTCCAGTTAGAAATCTCAACAAGGGCAACCCCAGTGGCACCTGAAGACTGTCACACAGGGCCTAGCAATGGGGGAAATCCTAGCAATGGGGGAAATCCTAAGTCTCAATTACTCTTGTATATACACAAGGAAAAGGACTTTACCTAGCAATGGGGGAATGTCAAGCTTCGGTAGTGCCAAAGATGTGGGTAGGGAGCAGCCAAGTCCTGCAGGCTGAAAGTAGTGGCTTTGGCTTCAACGTACTTGTGCATTGCGCCCTGCTTTCCATGTGTGCCACTACTTTGGAGTAGAAGGGATACTTGAGGGTTCTAAAGGTGCAGGCCCGAGTAGAGGACTTTACAGGGGAAGGGGCAGGTAGTAGGCCTAAGCCTAGTCAATACCCAGAATGAGAGAGTATATACATGCATGTCCTACTTATATAGTTAAAAAGGAACATGTGGAATAAGGATTGTGGGACAATAAGGTATGCAGAACATGTGGGTATTGTCCACAATGAGCAAAAATAGACTGGAGGAATGTAAATGGGGATAGGACAATGAAAATAGAATAATAGGAATGTGGCCAAGGATAGGACAATAGGGAGTGCCCAACTATAACACAATGGGTAATGGCCAAGGATAAAACAATGGTCAGATATCCTGAGGTAAGATAGGTTGAGGATTAAAGAGGGGGCAGGGTGGGATTAATGGATGGTGAATGGGGCAGAGTGGATGAGGGATAGGGGCAAGGAATGTGGAAGGTGGATGTGCTGAGCCAAGACCGGTATACCAAGTGACTTGCATGTGGTGTGGGCACTTATATGTGGATGTAGTCTGGCTGTCCAGTCAGCACTGCTGAATGTATCAGACACTTGGTACATGTACTTGACAGTATCCCCCCCCTTAGTGGCTCAACCCATGAAGCTGGTAGGCAGAGATTGAAATAGGGTTCCCGGTGCCGATGTGACATCACAGATTGTTTGGAAAATTTCCCAGGCTTCCCATCAGCCAACCACATCATTCTCCTCCATCATAATCCAAGAAATCAAGAAATGGGTGCTGAAACCAGCGACAGTTTGAAGAAAGATAGATTGCTCATTGGCACAAATCGGGAGGAGAAGGAAAAGGTGGAGCAGGCAGCACAAGAGGCTGCCCAGGGCCCAAAGAGGGCAGGTGAGGAGGATGCTATGGTAGGGGCGGCAGCCCAGGATACAGCTGATCAGGTTGCTGCTGCAAAACAGGCAGCAGAAAATCAGACAGCCACAGACAAGGCAGCCGAGATGAAAGGCTAGGCCAGTGAGGAAGTGGCCCAAGTTGCTGCAAAGCAAGCAGCTGAGATGGAAGCAGCAAATGCTACAGATGACAGACAGGAGGCTGATGCAGCCGCCCAAGTGACTGACGATCAGTGGGTGAGCCAGGAGGCCTGAGACAAACAGGCCGAAATGGCCAAACAGACAGAAGAACAGGTCCCTGAAAACACAATCAGGGAGGAGTACTCCCAGGATGAGGGAGTTCAGGTTGACACACCCAAAGTCCAGGGTGTCACAGTGGTGATGGCTCCCAGGGTTTTGGGAATCCTGAGGGTTCCGTGCAAGAGAGGTAGGAGCATGGAAGTGGGGCCTAGCATAGGGCACAGGGTGAAAAGGAGAGGAGGGAGTAAGCGGCTAAGAGCAGCCCAGGTATGTGATGGCATTTTCTTGTATTTTATTTGTTTATTTATTGATTTTCTTTTGAATAGCGCAAGGAGACCCCCAAAAGGTGGTCTTGTCTGTTTGTCAACCATGCAAGGAGTGCAAGAGGCATGGGGACGAGTGCCGAGTTAATGGAGGGCATATGACTTCCACTTGTCATACGTTGTTGGAATGGTCTCTAGTGTGTAAATCCATTCCACCACCCGTGGGGACAGGTTCCTTTTGAGCAAGGCAACATATCCTTCATCATTATACCCTGCTTGTGATCTATGTTCCTCAAACTCCACAAAGAACTCTGTTGCTGGCCTTCCTCCTTGTCCCAGCTGCTCCAGCTTTTGTTGAGCCATATCTTTTTTGTTTGGGTCATGGAATGTTATCAGCAGCTCAGTACAAAATTCCTTCCAACTCTGGTAGCTGCATGTTCCTGCTTCCAGTTCTCCTGTGATACGACTTGCCCACTGAGCCGCAAAGTTCACTTTCATATAGGACAAGGCAAAGCAGATCTTTCGCATATGGTCCACTTTGAAATAAGATGCATTGTCCTCGAAGTTCAGGTAGAGCTCACGCAGGAAGATATCAATCTTCGCTGATGAGCTGTCAAATGGTTCTGGTCTTGCGATTTTGCCAGCTGATGGGATAGAGGAGGTGGTTGTAGATGTCAGCTGGGGTGTTTGGGCTTGTAGTGATGCTAGGTATTGGTTAAGGTGATGTGTCTGGTTGTTCACCATTGCAGTCAGGTCTGCATTGTTTTGCTGCAGGCCTGCGAGAATTTGTTGTAGGAGATCAACATCCATGATAGGATGTTATAGGGATATAATAGTCTTGAGCTAATGTCAGCAACAACAAGAGCTTCAATACTGGAGAGTGGAAGAGGGAAATGAGCAATGATACTTGTCGGTGTATTGACCAGCTCAAGACTAAGCTTTAACTAATTACCTAAGAACTATACATATGGTCTGGCAGAGTAGCAGAGTCCAATAACAAGTAATAGAGAAAGGAGTGGAGAAATCATGACAGTCTGCAACAGATAAGAGGTCAGATGTGTAGGTAAAAGTGAGATGATCGTCATTGTTTTGCTTTGTATCAAAAGTGGCTGACACATCTTGGGTTTTGTCCATCTTTTTGACTTCTTTTGCCTGGGACCTTGTCCCTCTTTACCACCACCTTTGGACCAGCAGTTGGCTTTAAGATAACCTTGCTGGTTGCAATTGTCACAATGGTGGTCAGGGTTTGACTTGGGAATTGACTTTGTTTTTGACACTGATTTCTTTTCTCATTTGGAATGAGCCAGAAGCACTTATTCAGCTGCTTTTGAGTGCTTGTGATCAATGGCATGGTGCCAGGCTTCTTCAGTGAAGAAATATATAAGGTCAGTTGGTAACATTTGCACTTTTGTAGCTGTACCTTGAGTCATGCCTAGTCATTCTGCAGAGGTAATGGTTTGAATAGATAACTGATAGGAAGAGGGTAATGATGACATGATGATCCAAGAAAGATGTGTATCAGAGAATGTG
>QLPG01023025.1:0-10878 GCA_003314385.1 Gomphus sp. MG54 | reverse complement strand
CTATCGAAGGTTTGAGCCAGTCTGCCGGTAGCATACCCAGGGAGCCGGCCACGCTAGTCGCGTCGTGCGTGGACAAGCGCCCATAAATAGCGTATACAATAGAATGAAAATAGCTTCCTCAATAATGAGGATAAAAATACAAATAAAATTGTGAAAAATAAAGGATTCAAAAGCGCACTGTTTGATACCAAAATCGATATAATATTACAATATATTGAGGTTGACCTCTCAGGGGTGAGATGCTAGTTTGCACCCAACAGTTCTTGGCCAGACGCACATATCGGTCACACCCCTCATTCCCATGCCTACTCCTCACTCCTCGGTCCACCTCACCTCGGGACTTCCTGCCCTTGTGTTATCCTCGGTTATAGCCTTGTTTTATAATCAGGCATTTCCTATTGTCCTAGGGCACGTCCTATTATTCTGTCCTTTATTGTTCTATTTCTGCCTTATATTTCTTATTCTAATTTTACTTCTTGTGGACAATAACTACATGCTCTGCATACCTTGTTGTCCCACATTCCTTATTCCACATGTCACTTCTTAACCTATATAAGTAGGACATGGATGTACATACTTCTTCATTCTGGGTATCGACTAGGCTTAGGCCCTTCTACCTTCTTCTCTTCTGTTAAGTCCTGGACTCAGGCCTGCATCCTCAGCATCCCCCCGAGTATCTGTCTGTTGCAAATACAGTGGCACGCACGGCAAGTAGGGCGCAACGCTGTCAAGTACACGCACCGAGGACCCGATAACTCGGCGGTACCGACTAAAATACTCCAATAATAACCAAGCACGAACCATTCAATGAGTCGTTCTTGGCTAGATGCACATATCGGTCACACCCCTCATTCCTACGCCCACTCCTCACTCCTCGGTCCACCTCACCTCGGCACTTCCTGCCCTTGTGTTATCCTCGGTCATGGCCTTGTTTTACAATCGGGCACTTCCTATTGTGCTAGGGCATGTCCTATTATTCAGTCCTTCATTGTTCTATTTCCACCTTACATCTCTTATTCTAATTTTACTCGTTGTGGACAATAACCACATGCGTTGCATACCTTGTTGTCCCACATTCCTTATTCCACATGTCGCTTCTTAACCTATATAAGTAGGACATGCATGTACATACTTCCTCATTCTGGGTATCGACTAGGCTTAGGCCCTTCTACCTTCTTCTCTTCTGTTAAGTCCTCGACTCAGGCCGGCATCTTCAGTATCCCCCTGAGTATCTGTCTGTTGCAAATACAGTGGCACGCACGGCAAGTAGGGTGCAACGCACGAGTACGTTGAAGCCAATGCCACTACTTTTGGCCTGCAGGACTTGGCCATAGTCCGCCCGACCTTTCGACAACACCCTTCGGCAGTACCGAAGTCCGTCAGTATCCGACTCCTGACAAACGCACGAGTACGTTGAAGCCAACGCCACTACTCTTGGCCTGCAGGACTTGGCCATAGTCCGCCCGACCTTTCGACAACACCCCTTGGCAGTACCAGAGTCTGTCAGTACCCGACGCTTGACAATCTCCCCAACAACTGGCCCCTTCTATTTCACTGCCGAGCCCGCTAAGACTTGTACATGGGCCGGCTTTTGGAGTTATTATAAGAACACTTTCTTTTGTTCTTATTTTTTTATTGTTGTTCTATTATACCACTTTACCATCCCTCCCTTCCCTATTGTTAGTGCCACATAGTCCTGAGTATAAGTAGCACTGTCCATTTCCTTGTCACTTCAGTCTTTCCCTCTAGAAGACTGAAGTGAGTTATTAATTTATACATTTGAGACATGTAGAGACTTATGTTTGTTACTTATCTTTCATCTCTAGGTAGATATCTGAATATATGAGTCTTTCCCTCTAGAAGACTGAACTTTCATCTCTAGAATTCTTGACAGGTTATGGGCCCCAGCTCAAACTAATTAGGAACCAAATCAACTTACACATATACACTCGTGCCTTCAGAATCTGAAGAGAAAAATGATCGACAGCTTCAAAATTATGAGATATGATGAAGCAGAGCGTCTAGATAAAAATGGGTCAAACTGTAATTTTTGGAAGAATAGGATAATGTCCTATTTGATTGGGGCAAGACTATGGCCCTATGTGACCGGAACGAAGAGCAAGCCACCCGAGAAAGACATCGATGACTACGCAAAATGGGTGGAGGGGGATGCACAGGCCCTATCCACCATTTTGATGAATATAAAGCCCAATGTACAAGCTGGGTTGGACTGCACATCAGCAAAAGATGCATGGAACAAATTACAAAACAGATATGCACTAGCCGATCCAATTGCACAAAATCTCATCCAAAACAAACTTCGCTCCAAAAGATTTGTCGAAGGACTTGAGACAATCCCTGCTCATGTGGCAGAGCTTCAAAGACTGCGAGAAGACTGTGGAGGTGTTGGAGTAAGCATCCTGGACTTACAATTTGCCAGCATCATCATGATGTCTCTCCCATCACCATCATGGGACCCTGTAATATGATCATTAGGAGGCACCCTGGACCCTAAAATAATCATCAACTGCATCAACACCAAATGGATCCGCAGACAAGGACTCAACTCAAGTAATTAAAAAGACTCCAATGTTGTCTTTCAAACTGGAGGAAAGTCGACTTTCAAATGTTACAACTGCGGAAAAGATGGTCATATGAAGGCCAGGTGTTGGGCAAAAGAAGGGGGACAAGAAGGTCAGATTCCAGAATGGTTCAAAGAAAAAGCAGAGCAAAAACATACCAATACTGTGAACACAGCCACAGGCACCAATATCATATGGACTTGTGGAATGACAAATCATCCAGATGTTTGGTTCGCAGATTCTGGGGCAACGGTACATATAAGCCCAAACAGGAACGACTTCACTTCTTGCCAGAAATTTGAGAAGAGCCAGATCATTAAAACCTTTGGAAACCACAATGTTGAAGGAGTTGGGGAAGGAGATATATTAGCAGATGTCGAACACAAAGGAAAAAAAACAAGGATTAGACTGACCAAGGTCATGCATGTGCCAGGTGCAGATGGAAAACTCTTGTCACTCAGAGCTCTGGACCAGAAAGGTTTCCAATGCAAAATAGGAGGCAGATGTGTGTCAATTCTGAAAGGAGAAACAGTTTTTACAGAAGCACCACTAGGAGGAGAGCTTTACAAGGTTCACATGAAGATAGTGCCTCCTCAAAACATCATTCACTCAGCAGTGAGTCGAGACACTTCTAGCACAAACCTTGTAACATGGCACAGGCATCTGGGTCACCTTGGGGATTCTGCCTTGAAATGGCTAGTCAATTCTAACGCTGTAAAAGGAATGAATATCACAGACACACACCTGGATGGAGTATGTGAAGACTGCATACTAGGAAAAATGGACGAAAAACCTTTCCAGACCAGGGAGGAACGAGACACTCGTGTCTTTGGCACGTTACATGTTGACTTAATTGGTCCTATGACACCTGAGGCTCCATGGACACATGCCAAATACTGTCTAGTAGTCAACAATGACTACTCTGGTTTTGGATTTGCCTTTAACTTAAAGCATAAAGACGAAGCTGAGAAGGCACTCACCGATCTGGATAAAGTCATTGAAAACAAATTTCAGAAGAGAATACACACCCTAAAAACCGATAATGGTGGGGAATTCACTAGTAAAGATTTTGCCAAGTATTGCAAGGACAGGGGGATTTTACTAATAACATCAGTGGCTTATACACCAGAACTCAATGGTCGCGCTGAGAGAAGAAATCGAATACTTGTCAAAGGAGTAAGGACCATGTTGAGAGATTCAGACTTGGGGAAAGATTTATGGGGAGAGGCTATCACAACTCACGTGTATATCAGGGACAGATGCCCATCCAGTATTCACCCACAAGGAACCACACCATTCGAGAAAGTCTTCAGTGAACCCCCATCAGTGGAATACTTAAGAGTGTTTGGGTCAAAATGTTTTGTCAAAGTGTCTGATGAAATGAGGTCAAAACTAGATGACAAAGCAAAGGAAGGCAGACTTATTGGTTTTGAAGGCGAGTCAATATACATTATAGTGGATAAGGACAGGAAAAGACAGCAATCAAGAAACATCATTTTTGTGGAAGGAAAGGAACATCGAAGCTTAACAGGAAAGGCAGAGGATGTTGAGATTGTGAGGGATGTTGAAATTGTGACATCAGAGGAGGAGGAACAAGGGAAGACCGAGAAGGATATGCAGGATGAAGAAATGAAGAAGAGGCGAACTTCTTCAGAAGTGTGGGGAACAGAGCCTACTTGGAAGTCAGAAAGGATCAGGAATCAGGACTCAAGCAACAAAATACTTATCACAACAACAACGGCCATTCCTGAAAAGACAACCAAGATAAAAATACCTAGGAATTTCTTCAAAGCAATTGCATCTCCAGAAGGGTCAAAATGGCGTGAGGCTATGGACTATGAACTTTCAAAACTCAAGGAAATGAACACATGGGTTGAGATAGAGGAGAAAGAGATTCCAAAGAACTCACAAGTTTTACCAGGTATGTGGGTGAATACAGTGAAGAACCTGGAAGAAGGAGAAAAGAAATTTAGGTTGAGATGGGTGATGCGTGGTGACCTACAAAAGAAAAACATCTCCTTGGTTGACACTTTCACCCCAGTATCCAGAATATCTTCCCTTCAAATCCTGCTAGCACTTGCAACTGTCAAAGACATGAGGATCTTTGCATGGGGTATAGACTCAGCTTACTTGCATGGCAAACTCAACAATAACACATACATCAAGCTCCCAGATGGATACGACAAACCAGGTATAGTTGGGAAGCTAAACAAAGCCTTGTATGGGTTACCAGAAGCAGCTCAAGTTTGGTGTGAGGATCTTGAGGCAAAACTGAAGACACTAGGATTTAAGGCACTTGGAAGCAATACAGGTGTCTTCTTCAGAGAAACAGTCAATGGAATCACAGCCATAGACATGCACGTGGATGATAGAACAGGAATTTGTCCTAATGAGAAAGAAGAAGCGGAATTGAAGGAAGGAATCAAGAGTTTCTACAAAATCAAAGAGAAGGACATGTCAAAACCCTTCAAAGTTCTTGGTATCTTAGTCAAAAGGGATACACACCAAGGTACTCTCAAACTCTCACAGCCAGAATTCATTGACGCGATGCTGGATAAATTTGGAATGGTGGATTGCAATATTGTAAGCACCCCAGTCGACAAAGGGTCACACTTATGAGACAACGATGAGTTTCCTTTCGAACACCCAAAAGAATACCAAGCTCTCACCGGATCGCTCACATATGCTGCAATGTCAACCCGTCCCGATATCGCCTATGTTACGCAATTCCTATCGCAGTCAAATAAGGCACCCACTTGACGAGATTGGAATGCAGCAAAAAAGGTCTTGAGATACCTAAAAGGAACCAGGGAAATGGGCATAGTCTACAAAAGGGATTCTAAGGCAGGGGGAGACAAGAACAAGCACCTGGATCCTTGGGGATTTTGCGATGCAAATTATGCAGAAGATTCATGTGATTGTAAGTCCACCAGCAGGTATATATTCATGTTTGCTAGTGGCCCCATTGCATGGAAGTCAAAGAAACAGGCCTCTGTCGTGCTCTCCACCACTGAGGCGGAATACTATGCACTGGGTACCGCGTGTCAAGAAGCAATCTGGTTGAGACAGTTGTTTGAGGAATTACGGTTGCCCCAAGAAAAGCCCACTCACATATACTCCGATAACACAGGAGCCGTTGCCCTCTCTGACAATCCTGTTTTTCACAGCCAATCTAAACATATTGATATAAGATGGCATTTTATCAGGGATATTATTTGTAACAAGGCGATCCATACTGCACATGTATCTGGAACAGAGAACAGAGCTGACTTCTTGACAAAGGCCTTGACTCATTTCAAACATGAACAATGTTTGCGGTTGTTAGGTATGGAATAGACGATTGGAACTGAGGGGGAGTGTTAAGAATACACAGTTGTACATCACGCAGTTCCATCATCTCCCCAACAACTGGCCCCTTCTATTTCACTGCCAAGCCTGCTAAGACTTGTACCTGGGCCGGCTTTTGGAGTTATTATAAGAACACTTTCTTTTGTTCTTATTTTTTCATTGTTGTTCTATTATACCACTTTACCATCCCTCCCTTCCCTATTGTTAGTGCCACATAGTCCTGAGTATAAGTAGCACTGTCCATTTCCTTGTCACTTCAGTCTTTCCCTCTAGAAGACTGAAGTGAGTTATTAATTTATACATTTGAGACATGTAGAGACTTATGTTTGTTACTTAGCTTTCATCTCTAGGTAGATATCCGAATATATGAGTCTTTCCCTGTAGGAGACTGAACTTTCATCTCTAGAATTCTTGACATTTATATCTTGGGGTATGTCAAGTACATGTACCAAGACCTGTTATTTCGGCAGTGCCAACCTGTTAAGTCCGCGTGTCAGGCGCTTAGCTGGTACTTCCGAAGGGGCTTTCCAGGGTAGCGCGAGGGTCTGTAACGGGGCCCAAGGTCGAAAGCGGGATCGGACGGACTACGGACGGGAACGGAGGTGCCGGGAACTCAGGATAGGTCGTGGAATGGTTCAATCTGGTCGCTGAGGTGTTCGAGGTTGAAGGGACTTGGCTTCAACTTATGTGTTGCACCCTCCTCGATCGTCTGTCCCTAAGTTCAGAGAGGAGATGGAAGTTTACCGGGTGTTATGGACCATACAGCCAAACAAACCCACATTAAACCCCACAACCACCTGCACCGTTTCCAGGACCTTTCCGATCGACCAAAGCCGAACAACCGATTTCCGAATGTCTGAAATACATTCCGAGACCCCGCGATTCCGACCCTCCGTAGTCCGCGAATCCGACCCTCCGAAGACCCCGGAAATCAAGGTTCCGTTACGATTGATAACCGACGCGCAGGACTACCGCGTACCTCACTCCCTTGTTCTCTCTTATATTGACCCCTTGTACTCCCTCTTCCCCTTGTTTTATGACTGTCAAAAGATAGTACAAGGATAGTCACTTGTATATAGTCTTCCAGTCGACTAGACTGTTTGCTAGTACGAATATTGAATTAGTTCCCCCCCCAGTTTCCGATTCATTTCCGGTAAACTCCACCTCCTTCCCGAAATTAGGGACAGACGATCGAGGAGGGCGCAACACATAAGTTGAAGCCAAGTCCCTTTGACCTCGAACACCTCAGTGACCGGATTGAACCATTCCGCGACCTACCCTAAGTTCCCGGTGCCTCCGTCCCCCGTCCGTAGTCTGCCCGACTTCCGTCACGGACCTTCACGTCGACCGGATAACCCCTTCGGAAGTGCTAGCTAAGCGCCTGACACGCGGACTTAACACCGGGGTGAGTCGGAAACTAGGTGGACTAAGATGATATTCATACTAGCGAACAGTCTAGTCGACTGGGAGACTATATACATGCGACTATCTTTGTACTATCTTTTGCCGGTCATAAAACAAGGGAAAAGGAAGTACAAGGGGTCAATATAAAAGAGAGAACAAGGGAGTGAGGTACGCGATAGTCCTGCGCGTCAGTTATCAAAGTATTGAGTCTCGGTCGGAGACGGACTCGGAGATGGTGTCTCGGTCATGACGGGAACGGAAGCGGAAAGCGGATTTCCGGTCGGACTTGTCGGGAATGGAGATTACGGAGAACAATCCCTTCGTCCTTTCGGTCGGAAAGGTTTTGGAATAAGGGGGGGTGGTTGTGGGGGTTAGTGTGGGTTGTTGAAGGCATGGGCTATAACAGTATCCCCCCACTAGGACCGAGCCCTCGAGGTCCTATGCTTGTCTTGCCGTGAATAGGGCAGAAAAGGACGTGGGAATGTTTTTTAGGCGTTTGTACATAATGGGCATTTTCCGAGCGTCTGCTTGATCCTCCGTATATATAGGGTTTTCCTTATTGTTGTTTTCCCTTCTTCGACTGCCCCCCCTCCCATGTCGGACTTCTCGCGGGATGTCGCGGAGGATGTAACGGAGGCGATGCGTGTCCTGAAGGCTCAGTATGAGGAGCAGGTCTGTCTTCTGGAGGTGAAACGGTCCCAGCAGGTGGAGGCCGCTCGACAGGCTGAAGAAAAACAGAAGGCCGAGCTGCAGAGGTTGGCGGAGGAAAAGCGGCTGAAGGAGGTGGAGGACCAGCGGCTGAAGGAGGTGGAGGACCAGCGGCTGAAGGAGGTGGAGGACCAGCGGGCTGAAGGAGGTGGAGGACCAGCGGCTGAAGGAGGTGGAGGACCAGCAGCTGAAGGAGGTGGAGGACCAGCGGCTGAAGGAGATAGAGGAGCAGCGGCTGAAGGAGGAGGAAGAAAAGGCCCATGCCGTTGAACAAGAGGCATTGCAACTGGAGTGCGCCCTTTCTCCTGCGCCGGAAAATGAGAGTCCGGAGGAGGACAAGAATGAGCCAGATTTTGGGGGATCCGAAGATTCCGTGTCGGACCATCCTTTGTCCGTGGGTTGGGAAACCGTCCCGTCACCGTCCAGGGGGCATTCCAGAGGTGAACGTCATTCAGTGCCCATGATCGGACCTGGTTCCGCTGCGTTGAATGCAGATCGGAAATGTCGGGAGCGCAAGGAGGAGGGGGTTCGTATCTCCGTGGCACAGAAGGACCTCGAGAATCAAATGGTTCATAAGGCATGGGAGGTCGGAAGGGAGGTGGGTCTCGGACCCATTGAATCCAGTCGTCAGGCGTTGACTCAGTATCGCCCCGATTTGTACCAGACCGTCGTTCTGGAGCACTACCCATATCTGAGGACGGAGGCCTGCGATATGTGTCACAGGCAAAATAAGCGGTGCGAGTGGATGACGTCGGCAAAGACCTGTGTCCCCTGCCGGGCCAGTCGGGTGCGGTGTGAGGTGGACGGAGTACCGGTTGTTTGAGGGGCGGCTATGAAGAAGCGGGGGCGGGAGGATGAGGACGTTCCTGAAGCGTCTTCCTCTAAGAGGCCCAGGGTGGAAGTGGTGATTGCCCCTCCTCTGAAGGTTGGCTGCGCGGAGATCGTGGCCGTCCTGGGATTGATCCAGGAGGCTCTGGTTGGTATGGATGCCCGTCTTCGAGCCCTGGGAGCAGACGTTAAGAGGTTGTCCGATGCTTCCGAGATGTGGAACGCTATCCACACCGACAACCGGGACCGTCCAAAGTGGAACTGTCAGTGCGGTGGTGCTGCTCTGGCAACGGGGGATCGGACGGAGTCGGATCTGGGCATGGTGGAAGTGACGCCCAAGGCGGGGCGGTCAGTCGATCCGGTCGACTCGGTGTCAGGGCCGGGTGAGGAAGGGAAGGGCAAGGGGGTGGACTTGTTCCAGCACTATGATCCCTCCAATCCGGATATTAATCATTCCGTGTTCTATGGTAACTAGTTGTAGTTGTGTTTGAAATTAATCACGGTCGTGGTCGGGATCGTGGTGGTCTTGGTCATGGTTGTCGTGATGTTGCTAGGACAGGGTTGGAAAAAACTCAGGGGTGTCCTGCAAAATGCGAGTTTGGTAGTAAACGTCAAGGTTTTCAATTGTTATGTTATCAACAAGGGTCTAGGCTAAGCAAAAGATCTACAAGTGGTACCGCCTGTCTAAGAGGTGGTACGGTTTTTTGAGGGTCATGATTTCCTGAGTGGAAATTTCTTGGGGTCAAATTGGAGCGCTATGGCTCAGGTACCAAGAGTCAGTTTGGACGTAGGCTAAACAATGTAGTACTCAATACCTTATCGATCGTTGGATCGCAGTGGGTGAGTGTGTGGTGTCCGGTAACTAGAATCTTTGATGGGTTTTCAGAGGGTCAGGGTCAAAACTTATTGATGGGGTCGCGGGTGTTTCGGGAACTTGAAGGGAGTGGATGCGTTGTTTATTTTGCTCCATGGACGCTGTCGATTGTTCAATGCGAATGATTGGCGCTGGAGTCGGGGGCCTATGTCTAATCTTCGGATTCTGAGGCATCCGATGCTTCGGGTTCCTCCTCGACTTCTTCTGCTATGGAAGCTGTGCGTCCTTGGGTGACCGTGGTAGGAGATTTCGGGCATTCTTTGGCTGTGTGGCCCGATCTACCGCAGAAGAGACAGAGGTTGTGTTCGAATCGACGTTGGCGTTCTTGTGGCATAAGTTTTCTGTCTTTCCCTAATCTGGACGAGAAATCCGTGGTAGTCCTGCTACTGGACAGGGTCACGGGTTGGCCTACATTGGCCGTCTTATTGCCTGTATTAGGGGCGGAGTACGTGTTCACGGAGGTTCTTCCTCTATCGTATGGGCGGTCAAAGTTCCGGTTGGAGGCGGATTCTCTGACAACTTACGATCGACATTCCCAGTAACGAGCATCGATGGATTGGGATAGGAGGCGGAGTTGGAGTAGGGAATGCGGTTTTCCTACTCTAGAGATCTTGTCCTTGATCCTACCGGGAAGTCCGTTGTAGAATTGCCAACGGAGTGCGGCATCGCCCCAGTGGACGCGGGTGGCTAGTCGGTTGAATTCGACTACATAAATCGTGATGCGCTGGTTGTCACGCATGCGGAGGTTTTCGAGGTCCGCTTCGGCCTCTCCCTCCGGGTCGTGGGGTCCGAAGTTGGTCTTGAGTTCAGAGACGAACTCGTCATAGTCATAGAGCCAGTCTGGCTCGTCGGGGGCGGTGAGGGCTGGTTCAAACCAGTCTAGGGCGGTACCGGTCAGGTATGACAACACATAGGTTACCTTGGCGCTGTCGGAGTCGAAAGCGTCAGGGTGGTCATGGAAGTTCAGCATGCACTGTACTAAAAAGGCTTGCAGTTTCCTTGAATCGGATCCGTCGAAAGGGTCCGGGTCTCGAACCTTGGTGGCACGGGGGGCTGATCTTCTAGGGGAGGCTAGATTACTTGCTAACATAGTGATGGCCTGGGTGAGGTCGGGCATGTTGTTTGGTCCCATCG
>QLPG01023017.1:0-12689 GCA_003314385.1 Gomphus sp. MG54 | reverse complement strand
CTAACTATGAGAAATTTAGTAGACAATGTTAGAAATATACTTTTAGCCACCGCCAGCGTTCAGCCTAGGCCGTGCATCGTTCTCGAAAGGGGTATAATTGGTATTTAACTTATGTCATATAGAGCTCATTGATAACAAGTTCAAACGGTGACAGCGAGAAGACTAATATGACATCAGAGGTACAAGTCAAATAAAGACAATGATTAATTTAGATAATTACTGGTAACACTTGTCACAGGCGTTAAATCCTAAGTTAATTAGAGCTCCGAATCTCATGACAATTATGGAAAAACTCCGGAGGTTCGCGAGAGCATGTCCGGCGGAAGCTTGGTCCGGCGGAAGTGCTACCCGTGACGAGCATTCCATAAAAGCCGGTCAGGATAATAATAAATACAATAATACATGGGCAGGATTACAATCCTTTGTCGCCATACTTAGGGGTGCAAGGTGAGCTGAGGGCACATGCCAGTGAGGCACTTACCTAGGACGATAAGGGCGACGTTATGATTGTGGTTGCAAATACTTTGGCACAAGAATCAAGCATAGGGCCGCTTGACTTGTCCGTGGGTGGTTAAGAATAAAGGCCTGTAGCGCAGCTAGATTGCTATCGTGGGTTGCAAGAGGCATAATGTCGTCATAAAGGAAACGAAAATATTCATTTTCAATGGTGGAGGCTATTAGACAGTAGTTAGCGCTTTAGCACGCAGGATATCACAGAAAAGAAAAGAAATCAACGGGTCAGAGAACCGAGAAACGACATCGACCCCCTCCATCAACAAAAACTTTTCAGTAATCGGAGAAGAGTAGTCTCAGACGGCACTTCCTATTTGCTTTCGGTTGTAATTCATCATTCAACATAAGTGCACAAAGCCAAAAATAGGGATATTTAAAGTTATATGAATGTGAATAACCACTTACGTGTGAATATGAGGGTATATACTGCCCAACGAATTTTTGAAGAAATTAGCTGAGGAAGAGTAGGAGCCAGAATGCTCGACAGATGGCCAGAACATGGCGGTACAGTCCAGAAATTTTTAGTTTCTTTACGTCAGCCTGTCGGCTTACGCGTATTTGACGTTATTTGGTGCACACGTGTAACTCCTTATCGACCGTCTTTGACCGTCCCGCCCATTGCCTCACCTTGCAAATAGTGGGCAGTGTTATATCCCGGGACACCTCCAGAGAACCATAAAACCCCGGGACATACTCCAGTGGAAATCCAAGGCGATACCCGCTCTCGCAGAAAATATCAATTAAATACCCGGTAAGTTCAGAAAAAAAATTCAAAATAAATCATTGTCCCGATAAGTCTGACGGAACCATAACTCTCTCTAGCGCATCCGCTCCCGTTTCCTCGTCGAGCTTGAAATTTATGCGGTAGTGTCTCTTGCAATGGCAACGGACCGCAGCCATCTGTCCTTGAATTTGACGAGCACTTTGGCCCCGGCACCCCAGCAACAGCAACAGCCACTAGCACCACCACCTCAGGTGCAACAACATACCACAACATCTGAGCATTCGACAGATAATCAAGAAAACCCATCCACGTCCGTCAAACGTGGCCCTGGCCGTCCCAAAGGCTCTACTAAAAAATCCCTCGAGGCTGAATCCACCCCGCCAAAGCTCAAGCGTCCCGTAGGCAGACCACGAAAAGACGGACGACCCGCCGGAAGTGTACCGAAAGTAATCAGAGGTCCTGGCAGGCCCCGAAAAAATTTCCAACTTGATTTTGCCGTCAACACTTTTTCTCACTCTCAGCAACTTAATGGGGAGCAGCAGGAGTGGTCGCAGGTGCGTTCTGGTTGAATTTTGTCGTTGGATGAGAGCACATGTTCAATATGCCACGGATAGATGCCGGGAATGTTCAATAATTATCGTCTCAAAGGAGCGGGGTCCGACCCGACTGTACCAGACAGTTCAGGAGATAAAGCGGGTAGCTCTTCGACGACGACGGACACGAATGGTCATAGTTTATCCAATTCAAAGTGGTATCAATCCGCTTCTACGGCCAGCACATCCAATGGTCCCGCCGCCTCGTCTTCGTCCATTGCGAACGCTCTAAACCCTCACAGTATGAGCCAGGGTGGAGTGAATAACTTTTCGGATCATCTTGTTGGAGCGTCCGCGTTAGGATTGCTGGATAAGCGGGAACAGCGAGGGGGCAACGCCAGCGATATCAACCCGGGGACGAATGGAATTGAGGAGAGGCCGCTGTCGATTCCTCAGGCTCAAATTCCCGAAATAATATTATCTACCATATATTCATTGTTCTCCCGACCATCGACTAGCGACAACCTTCCTCTTCCGAGAGATGTACTTTCCGCTTATCGGAGCCATCTCGGAAACCTTTCAATATCGCATGCCATGGCTTACACTGCTCTCAAGACTTTCTGGCTACCTTATTCACCCCTGCTGTTCCGCCTAGTGTTACCTCGAACTAATCCTTCGTCAAAATCCGTGCAGCGCAATACTTCTACTTCCCAGAAGCCCTCATCGTCGTCCCTCAATTCCAACTTTGCATCCCATCCCAGTCAGCCGACTGCCAATGGTGACTCTCATAGCAACAACCGGACACCTCTGTCAGGAGAACAGAACTATGGTCCCCACCGCTTTTTCTATTGGGACCCATTCCATCTGTCCTTGGGTGGTCCTCTCAATTGTCCTGTTTGCCAGCAAGCACCGTTAACTCATAATGGTCCCATACGATCCGGACCGCTGCGTGTCTTTGATCTGCCATCCGGATGCGCACCCTCAGCTAGCGCCCATGCCAATGTCGGCCTAGTACCAGCTGCTTTCTATGTCATCGGAATGCAATATGGGTGTTCGCAGCGGACGTGTGGAACAAAGTTTAACAGCTGGGACCCTCGCATTATCAACAATTTACCTCAAGTTCTCGCCGACGAATGGCCAGTCCATTTGTCCTCTGTGACTGAGTCTGAGCAGTCTGACAAGACTGACAAGAGAGGGGCACGATGGAGCGGAGATGCGGTGTCACGTCCTCTGTTCACATTAACTAAGACTCTCTTCCAGGCCGGAACTTCCAGGCCAGGTGTTCGAGATTTTTTAGCTAAGTTGTGGAATTGGAACGACAGCGAAAGGGAAGAGGAACATGAGGACGAGGCAACCCCTGAGGATGTCGTGGACAACGCTACGAGTAGTAATGACCAGGAAAAAGTTGCAGTTGTGGAAGCGGTACGCATGCTCCTCTTATCATACTCGGGCAGTGGCTTACATTTGCGGTAGCTGTTTGCAAGCCCGTATAGCAGACTTTGGACCGCCCCAACGGCCCAAAGTCATGATGCGGATACTTCCAATAGTTCTATGGGAAATGGTCAACGGCCTGCGAAAAGACAGAAAACGAGCGACGTGCCACAAAATCTTCCACCGATGGTGGCTGCCACTGCTCCTGGATATCTTTCGAGGCCTTACATGCCTCAGAATTCTACGTCGGGCGAAAATGCGTCAAATGGTATTGGTCTTCATATCACAGACCATCGTCACATAAACGGTTCTAGTGTTGATAATCACCGAAGTCCAAGGATGTTGTCGCAGGCGCCTCCACAGTCGCAGCAGTCCACTTCGCTCGCTCAGCCTCAGCCTCAGCCTCAGACTCAGACTCAGTCTCAGTCTCAGTCTCGGTCTCAGCCTCAGCCGCCTCAGCCTCAGCCGCCTCAGCCTCAGCCTCAGTCCCAGTCGCAATCCCAGTCACACTCGCAGTCACATTTGCGGCACCAGCCGTCACAGCCGTCACAACCACAACTGAAACCTAATCCTTCAGCAAGGCCGCCACAACCCAGTCCCCGAACAACACTCACACATGCGCGCCAAGCTCACATTCACACCCCGTCGCCTATCTATCCATCAACTTCACTACCTAATTCGACAACTAATTCACCTCAGACCGGCAGTGGCACACAGCTTGGTCTAAAAAGGCCCCTTGAGCCCGAGAGTCATCACCCTAGTAACCTCAATGGACCGTCCGTACCCCCCGCGCCTGCGCCTGCGCCCCCGCAGACGTCGCCGGGACAGCCGCATTTCCCTGGGATTGCCCACAGTTCACCGTATTCACAGCTACCACCTTTGCAGCAGCAGCATCCGCCGCCACATGGTGTTCAGCAGCACCAACAGGCTTCCCTAGCCACGCACCACCCATCGTCTGCACCAACACGTCCTGGTCATTCGCTGCACATGCACCATCCTTCGCTGAGTCTGGGCACGAATGGCCTTGCGCGGTACGGTCAGCCTACACTACAGTCACATCAGCAGCCTTTGCTTGGGAGTGCGCCACATGTGCCGCCAATTCACCCCGCTACATCCCATCCCCCACACGCTCCACCTGTGCCGCCGGCGCCGCAGACACAGCGACGGGTACGGCATTGTGTCAAGTGTGGACGACACGACTGCAAGGGTAAAGGTGGTTCGCAGTTTTGCAGAAACCATTGCAAAGATTGCGGCAGCATGGACTGTAGGGGACGGAACAGCAAACGGCCAAACGCCAGCTGTCGCGACGGGTGGTGAATATCGTTTTCCTCTTTCTGTAATCTAATTGTCTCGTTCAGTCTTCTTCAAGTTCGCTGTCGTCTTGCTCTCCACGTCTTAACTTAAACCACCAACGAACTCGATTCTGTTCTTAACATCCACGAGACGAATGCTTCCATCTCTGTAGCACATTGTAGCGCTCTCGATTTGCCCTAACGTATTAGTTTGTCGTGCGCATACTTTAAGTAAGCGTTTTATTAATCATAATGTCTGCCACGGCAGAGCTCAAATCCCGTTCGTATGGGATTTATATCATTGCATCTGACCCTAGCCTGTCAGTTCGGGCTCGTTGGCATGACGGAAGATTGTGTTCTAACCTCTGAGAACGCTACATGCACTCCCACACAAATAAGCATCAGGGGGGTAGCTACATTTGACATCGGAATGTTGATAAGTTTAGCACCGCCATCGTTGTCTGTATAGGCAATTGAGGGAATCAAACTAGGGCCAAGTGATAAGTTGCGGGACTGTGAAACGTATCTTTTGGGCGCTGTCGGGATTGGCGGGGGAGCGGTCGTGGTAGCGACGACTGTGGTCGTATACCCTGCACTTTCATGTATGGAGGAAATCACATGAGGCACCGGCTGCTCTGATGGTATCCATGATCAACTCACTGCAGCCTATAGCCGTTCAGATAGTCTGTTTATATATAGACCAATAAATGCATCGCAACCGCTGTGACATTAACGTCACATTTCTCAACAGTTTTGCACGCGACGACAACGATCGAGCCATGTGTGAGCAATCGGAGGCATCAAATTGGTGGCGACGCAGACCACCCTCGAATGTGAATGTGATTAGGAAGAGGTCCGGTGCAAAAATCCCAACTGTCAAACTGATGCATGGATCATGATGGGAACAACCCGCGTATCTTTATACGGGAGCGCGCGCAAATTCTGCAGCCAATTGTACACGTTCAGCGCGCAGATGCCGGTAACATCTCATCGCTTAGTCTTTTTTTGAGGGTTCCGACTTTTTCTAATCTTGGCAAGCCGAGCCGAGCCCATCAGCACAGGTGTCTCCAAATAATGCCCGCCAGGGAAAAAGTATATAACCATACCCCTTTCCACGACCCTGCTTCAGAATCGTTCTTTCCACTCCCTCGACTTCATTGCATTCTAGTCTACCCGGCCTGGTGCCCCGCTTTCTTTCGTTTTCACCGCGGCAGCCAGCTTCCTATTTGTTCTTCTAACATCGACGCTTGACGCACTTTTCCCATTTTCAAATCAATTTCATCGACATGTTCTCCAAGACCTTTGTTTCTTTGGCTGCCGTCGTTGCTCTTGCGACGTCCGCTGTCGCTGCACCTACCACGCCTGCCAAGCGCACAAGCTACTCGCCTGTGTCCTTCAGCAGCTACGGGGGCTACCCATCGGTGGGTATCGTTCTAAGCTTCAAATTTGCCAACAAATCACATTCGAGCTTCAACTGAGATGATTTGACCTTTAGATGTCCCATTTCGATGACTTTTACGGAGAGGATAACTACAGTGGTTACCATAACAACATCGTAGTTGACCACACCACGGAGGTGGTTTGCCACACCGAGACCGTCACGATCATTCAGCAACAGCTGGCGGTCCTCCGCGAGTATGCCAAGAAGTACGCACTTATATGCATTATATCTTCCTTGAGCTGTTATTGAACAATGCTCTTTTTAGGATAATCACCGAGGTACTTTATTTGGTCGATGACTGATCAAAAAAGCCAAATAATGACATTTTTTTGTTCCCCGCAGCAAATCTGTGAAGTAGAGACCCAGACTATGTACGTGCCTCCAAACCCTTCCTCACGCACACTCTATCTCACCCACCATTGCTCCCCCTTTTTTTTTTCATAAACAAAGTGTGTTCACCCAGTTCGTGTCTGGGCTGCACGACTTCTCCAGCGACCTTTCTCGCGACTCTGGCCGCTCGATCGGCTACGACCACTCGATCGCTTCCCACATTGGCAGCATTCATGATGCATCTGGCGATCTCACCTCCAGCAACCTCGGCTTCTCGGGCTCTTCCATCGGTTCAAACTTGGTTAGCCCGTCTGGCAACAACTGGGTCAGCTCTTCTTCGCCTTCTTCTGTTGGCAGCGCCCAGAGCCTCGCCCAGGCCGCTGGTGGTCTTAACTCTTCCTAAATAGAGAGAAGTGAGCCATGTGTTGTGAGTGTTGTACTGCTTGGGAATTTTTCCCTGCCTTTTTTTTCAATCCATTTCTTACTCGAGATTTTCAAACTAGTTATCGTTCCGAATAAAACCTGGCAACTTTTCACCCGGCGCTCGTTTTTATTAAGAAAGTATTTGGTCCTTGGTATTGCTAGTCGATTTTTTTTTTTTTTTCATTTTCTACTGTTAGTCTAGTTTGTTTGAAGTTTAGGGAGTTATAATCATACGGTCGTTTCACACCGCGCCTTGACCGACCCACTGCACCCGAACGGTGACAATTGACAATTACAATGGTGCATATGCATCAGATACTTCCCTCGGGTCTTATTTGTACAATCATGAGAGACTGAATGACAGCTTTAGGGTAACCATCTCACTTACTGACAGATCCATGAACAAGGAAGCGGAAGGGTCTCACAGATATCAGAGCCAGACTATGGCTCCAATCAGTGTTTTTTGATTCGACAGATTGACGAAAAAAAAATGCGATTTTACTATAAAAGAACATCACGGTCTAGATTTTGCCAGAGCTTGCACCAGGCTGTGCGTTACGTTTACGTAAGATTTATACAGATTTCGATGTTTCACAGCCTTGCACTGTTGCGAGACTTCTCCGCGCATTTCATTATGTATTTCATTATGTGAAATAGCATTGATGCTACGCAACAACATCAATCGCAAAGGAACGAAGTAGGTACTTGAGGTCCATGGAGACTGATTATTAAATTGGTATTGGAATGCGATGCGTTGTGATATCTCGATTGGTTGAGGAGATGGCTGGATTTTTGGAATTATGGCGGTGATTTGGTGGAGAGTTTGATATGGCACTGCATTATATCACTTGGTTTTTTTTTTTTCAGTGTTAGCGTTGAAGGTGGATATGTTTCTCTGTAAAGTTTCGCATAGAATATATATATCATACACTTTATTTGCATTTGCACACAAAAATACAAGACTCCTGTGTGCACTGGTGAGCATTCTTCAACTCATATCATCACAATCTCCAAAATCCTCATGGTCTTCTGGATATCTTACTGCCTCCAACACCTAGAAAACAATCCAAGAAAGTTTCCCAATCTCATTCCCATCCTTTCTTAAAACATTTCTTATACCACAACCAGCGGTGCCCCAACCAGACACTATTTCAGCAGCCTACCATAATACAGTTGGTTATCCACACACTCAGAACTCTCACCAATGGTGGATCTAGGCAACCCTGTATCTCTGTTGGCAGTAAAAGCTTATTCCTCAAGCTAACAAGAGTAACATTACTACCTTAGCCATAGTAATGGAAATATTTGGAGACTTCAAATGGCCTAGCGATAATACCTATATTATTAGAAGAGAAGGTGCCCTCATCAGCACAATTGCCTCAATCTTGTCAGTACATATATACCCATAAAGCACTACAAGACTACTATAATTTTTAAAATGCATATAAGTCTGATATATAGGCTGATAAGTGTATACATGAGTTGAGTGTGATTGCAGATTAATGCATAATGTTAAATCTGTAAGTCAGGTGCTTATTAAATAGGATTCTGAAGGCCTCCATGGGATTCTAAAGGATTCTACAGGGGCAGGATATTCTGTAGATGACAAAAGGTCAAAGGTTGAAAGGTCAGATTGTCGTAAAGGTGTCAAGTATGCATACTAAGCATCAGTTCACTTGGTAGTACTGAGCAAACGTCTAGCCTAATTCCATGTGCAGGTGACCAAGTCATATACAAGTCACCTAGTACATCAGTCTCAGCTTGGTACATTCATCATTCACGCCTCCCTCTCTATCCATAATCCATTCTTTCTTTATTCATTATCCATAATTCCATAATTTCCAACCCATGTATTCCTTATTTCTTGGCCCATCTTACCTCAGGACATTTCCTATTGTTTTATTCTTGGTCATGACCTTATTGTTTTATATTCAGTCATACTTCTATTGTCTATTTCTCAGTCATGCTCTTATTATCTTATTTGGCCACATTTAATTGTTCTATTCTCATGTACATTTCATTGTTCTATTCTTGAGTATTGTGGACTGTGGACAATACTCCCACATTCTCTCCATACCTTATTCTTTTCTCCATATCTTATGCAACCCTGATTCCACATCTCACTTCTTAACCTATGTATATAAGTAGAACATGGATGTAGATAGTTCCTCATTCTGAATATCGACTTGGCTTACACCTTTTTGGCTTACACCTTCTTGCCTTCCTTCCTCCTGTCTGAAAACCTTACTTGGGCCAACATCCTTGGCACTCTCCCAAGTTCTTCTTCTCTCTGAAATTAGTGGCATGCATGGAAAGTAGGGTACAATGCACAAGTACATTGAAACCAAGCCACCCCAATCAGTCTACAGGACTTGGCCAATTTGTTTTAGAACCATAAATGAGGTAACCCAAGAACCGTGACAAAACTTTGGTGTGAAGAAAGCCTAATCAAGTTTTCTGACAACATGATGGCAAGTGGATGCCTGTCTGGGTTGATGTCCAAAAAGAATTGTTTAGAGGAGGCCTTGGCAGGTGCCTTTTCAATTATGTGTAGGAATGATAGTTTGTGTATATGAACCATTATTCTACCCTTGCCTAGGATTATTTCCATGGATGTTCTATAAAACTGATTTAGTTCTTTTACTGTGTGTCAAGTCCACGTACTGAGGTCCCGGATATTTGCCATTGCCGACCGAGCAACCATCTTACATCCCCATACAAGTGTCTACGCCACACGCATGTCACTTGGTACCATGTCCTCGGTTCAGCACATCCGTCATACTATTCGTCCGTTTCTCGATCCGCCCCACCTCGGTACCCCCTACCCCTTGTGTTATCCTCGGTTACAGTCATTGTTTTATATTCGGCCACTCCCTATTGTCCCCTTTCGAATCACAATCCTATTATACTGTCTTTTATTGTTCTATCCCCGCTTTGCATTCCTTGTTCTAATTTTGTTCGTTGTGGACAACAACCACATTGCTCTGCATACCTTGTTGTCCCACATTCCTTATTCCACATGTCGCTTCTTAATCTATATAAGTAGGACATGCATGTACTTACTTCCTCATTCTGGGTATCGACTAGGCTTAGGCCCTTCTACCTTCTTCCTCTCTGTTAAGTCCTCGACTCAGGCCGGCATCTTCAGCATCCCCCTGAGCATCTGTCTGTTGCAAATACAGTGGCACGCACGGCAAGTAGGGCGCAACGCACGAGTACGTTGAAGCCAACACCACTACTCTTGGCCTGCAGGACTTGGCCATAGTCCGCCCGACCTTTCGACAACACCCTTCGGCAGTCCCGAAGTCCGTCAGAATCCGGCTCCTGACACTGTGTTTTTGTGTACCTTTTATGTTTTAACTGTCAAGTATACATACCAGATACCTGGTAACTTGGCACTGCTGACCGAGCAATTAGTCCATAACCATGCACAAAGTGACCAAGCTGCATACAAGTCACTTTATCCCTCGGTCTTGGCTTGGCATACCCACCATCCACATTCCCCATTCTACCCTTCATTCACTCCTTCCTCATTCATCATCTATTAATCCCACCCCATCCACTCCTTATTCCTAAACCTGTTCCACTTCGACATTCTATCCTTGTTTTATCCTCAGCCATAACCCTGTTGTTTTATAGTCAGTCACTTCCTATCATCCTATCCTTGGCCATATTTCTATTACCCTACTTTCATTGTTCCATTCTCAGTTACATTCCTTCATTCTATCCTTGATCATTGTAGACAATACTCCCACATGCTCTGCATACCTTATTGTTCTACATTCCTTCTTCTACATCTCACTTCTTCACCTATATAAGTAGTGCATACCTGTACATACTTCCTCATTCTGGGTATTGACTAGGCTTAGGCCCCTTTACCTTCCCTTCCCCTGTTAAAGTCTTCTACTTGGGCCAACATCTTTGGCACTCTCATGAGTATCCCTTCTGTCCCACATTGGTGGCATGCATGGAGAGAGTAGGGCACAATACATGAGCATGTTGAAGCCAAAGCCACTACTACCAGCCTGCAGGACTTGGCATGCTCCCTGCCAGCATCTTTGGCATTACTGAAGCTTGACATTAACTGAGAAACCTTCTATTAAGCACTGACCTTTGGATCAATGTGCTCAAAAGAGGGAGGCACTCAGTTTTGGATCAACATACCTATGAGAAAGTGGCACTGGCTTTCGGACCAACATACTCGGAGTAAGTGGCACTGACCTTCAAATCAACATACCTAAGGGTGCTTGATGCACTAGATAATCCAATGGATTATGGGTAATAGTAAGATTAATTGTTAAATTACTTTTATGCTACAGAACTAGTCTCTATATATACTAATTCTAAGTGAGTATGTAACTCTCTAATAAGGCAAGACCTTCTAGAAATTAGTGGAGTGTTAGAGAAAGGGATGGAAGGTCCTAGAATCCCCTGGAAGTCACTGTGTCACTGTAAGGGAAACCCCAGAGATGCCTGAGGGATATCACACAGAGCCTAGCAATTGGGGAAATTCTAAGAGGAAAACCTAAGCCCCATTGCCAGTGAGTCCCGTGCCTTATATACCCTATACCCATGCACCACTTCTCTATCATATGCTACCCTTCCTCTGATTCCAGTGGTACGATCTACTGAACACCCATAGGCCTGGCCTCAGAAGTCTGGCCTAGAGCTTGGTGTCTCAGTTTGGCACACAACAGGAAGGTTGGTTGGTCATTAGCCTATAAGGGTAAGTCTGTCAAGTTCTCCCAGTTCTTATTCCTCAATCCTCTTCTCCATAGGTGTCTCTCCCACCTATGACTATCATCCCATTGAGCCAAGACTTTGGCAGACCATATCATGCTCTGCTCAGGAAAATAGACAGATCATCCCCTGACACCCTTGCAGTCACTAATAATAAAAAGAAAAGAAAATTCTCACAGCTTGTAGTCTTGTGACTGGTCAAGTCACAAAATATTATTAATAGTAGAGCCATGCTTCTGGGCTGACCTTTATGTAATATCTATTATATAATCCCAGGAATTTGTTGTACAAGTTGTTCTGAGAACTTGACCCAGGAATTTAGTGCCATTTTCTGTGTATTAAGTAATTGACACCCAATTAATGGTTCCTTGTGGGTCCAAATAGAAATAGGCAAAAAATATATGTTTTTGAGGTTTTTCCTTGAACTTGAGGATCTTGTTGGTTAAGAGTTAATTACCATGAGTAATTCACTCTTAAATGGCCAGCCAAAATTTATTATAATTTTTTTGGTAGTCAATTTAAGACTCATTTGTTGAATAATTTTCTGAGTGAGAGAGGTTTGGAATCTAATATACTGATCCTGGTTCATTGGTCCTTTATGTCTAGTAGAGAATTTCCTATTCTGTCAAGTACACATACTGAGTATCTGGTAACTCAGCAATACTAACCGACCGACCCTTACCCACACACCAGTGACAAGTCTTCTATCACCAGTTCATGGCTGTGGCTTGGTACATTTGGTATATCATCTGGTTCACCACTCTCATCCCACCCCCTCCATCCTTTGCTATTCCCTCATTCCCCATCCCTTCACTTACCTGTTTCCCCTAGGGACAATTGTTATTTGTTTATTATTTGGTAACGGCCCTATTGTTTTATCTTCAGCCAAAATTCCATTGTTCTATTCTCATCCACTCTCTCATTATTTTATTCTCAGCCATATTTCATTATTCTATTCCCACCTACATTTCTTATTCTATTTCTGATCACTGTGGACAATACCTCCACATGATCCTTCATAACTTATTGTTCTCCTTTTTTATGCCACCCTGTTCCATATCTTGCTTCTTAACCTATATAAGTAGGAGATGTATGTAGATAGTTCCTCCTTTGAATATCAACTTGGTTTTCATCCCCTTGTCCTCCCTTCTCCTATTGGAAGTCCTTTACTTTGGCCGACACTCTTGGCATCCTCCCAGGTCTGTCAGGGGACTACTGGTTTATCCCCTTTTCCTTCCTTTATTTCTCTTATTCCTTTGCTT
>QLPG01023009.1:0-21960 GCA_003314385.1 Gomphus sp. MG54 | reverse complement strand
GCCACCCCGTAACGGTTTGCAGGACTTAACCGATATCTTGGCGTCACCGAATCGTGACAGCTACTGCTGCCCACATGAGTGAGCTGATAGCTTGTCTGTATGGAATCTTTTCCATATTCTTCTTTTCTTTGTCAGTATTTGGGCATTGATCTTTGGAGAGTTTTATCATAGGATCTAGAGGAGTATTGTGCATTTTAGCATCTTGTAGATTAAACTGGTCAAGTATCTTGTCAATATATGCTTCTTGTGAAAAACTGATCATCCCGGCTGATCTGTCTCGTTCGATCTTCATATTGAGAAGCCAGTGTATTTCACCTAGGTCTTTCATCTTAAAAATATCTTTGAGATCTTCTTTGATGCCTCGCAAAACAATATCGTCTGTAGCTGTGATAGTGAGATCGTCTACGGCAGCTCCAATGATCACATAGTCATTTTGTCTGTGCCTATAGAATACTGCAGCATTGGATGATGATTTCTTAAATCCAATAGAATATAGTGCATTTGACAAACACTTATACCACTCTCTGCCCAATTGTTTAAGCCCATATATGCATTTCTTTAGCAATAATATGTTGTCATGCTTTTCTTCGAAATAACCCAGCAGTTTACGCATATAGATGGGTTCTTCGAGTGGAGCATTAAGATATGCTACATCTACATCCATTTAATGTATCGGCCAATCATTTCTAGCCGCAATAGTGCATATAGTGTGTAGTGATGTCATACATACGACTGGTGCATAAGTTTCATTGTAATCAACTCCAAAAGTTTGTGTAAAACCTTGAGCAATGAGTCTTGACTTTGCACAAACTATATCTCCCTTCTGATTGTGTTTTAATATGTGAGTCCATTTGCTTCCGACTATATTACCACCTGGAGGAGGTATAGTAAGCTCCCAGGTGCCTTTGTTGATCTGTGATCGGATCTCCATATCCATAGCAGTTTTCCATGGAGGATTATGAAGGGCATCTTTAGTCATCATAGGCAACTGTAGATCATTTGATATATATGCATATTCATTATCATCGATATTTATTGGTTCGGCACTTATTGCAAGATAGTCGCATGTGTTGTCATCGCTCTCCTCAACATTTAGATTTGAATCAAGTGTGACATCGTTGAGAGTAGTATCATCAATGTCCTCGCAGGCAATGGTAGTGATATTTGTATGTGCGGCTTCTCCAGTTTGAGAATTTTGTCCAGAGCCAGCCTTTGAAGCCTGTTCTTGTATTAAACATATCCTCTCACTTCTTCTAAGTGGAGGAGCTTCAGTAGGTCCACTCACATCTTTCTGACTTGGTTGTAAATTTTCTAAGTCTCTCTCTGGCGTGCGTTGATTATTTCTTCAATGCGACTCTCACCCAGCTGATCACGTGGTGCGTCAGGTGACCTAACACATGACCCCATTAGAGGTGCTGGTATGGTAGATTTGGGCAATATTTTAATGGTTTTAGACGTAGGAATTAAGTGGTCATCTATAGGTAAAATAGGAGCTTTTGAAAGTGGTATTACCCCCTCAAATATAATATTCCGCTCCACAGATACCTTACAACTCTCCGGCCAGTAAATGCAGTGGCCATTGCTTTGTGCAGAATGGCCAATCCACTTAGCTTTCTTAGCTCTAGACAATAATTTATCGTCTTGTTTGATTTTCACATAAACTTCTGTCCCCCATTCGTGTGCATCTTGTAAGTTCGGCTTCTGATGGTGAATCATCTCATAGGGTGTCTTGTCTGGTAGAGCTCGTGTATGCGTGCAATTTTTAAGATAATTTGCATGCTGAATGGCATATCCCCCTAAATACTTGGGAAGATTAGAATCTAGTAGCATGGCACGGGTATTTTTGACCAATGTACAGTTCAAGTGCTCTGCCACCCTGTTCTGTTCAGGAGTGTCATGTACCGTATATTTGTGTTTTGTGCCTTGCTTATTTAGGTAGTCATTGAATTCTATACTTGTGTGTTCACCCCCTCGATCTGAGAGGAGTGTTTTGATATGTGCATTCCTCTGTCGAAGCATCATTGCCTCATATAGCTTGTACTTGGCAAAGACTTGATCTTTTGTGCTCATTAGATAGAGCACAGATTCCCTTGAGTGGTCATCCATAAATGAGACATAATAAGACTTTTTATCTATTGTCATATGTCTTGCCAGTCCCCATACATCTGAAAATATCTTGTTGCCGATCTTTTTTGAACGCTCACTTGATTCTTTTGGGAGCAGTTTGTGTGTTATCTTAGCTTTGATACATGTGTTGCAAGTGAATTTATCGCAAGCTTGAGATAGCTCTAAGCTGTAAACCATACCACGATCCATCAGGCGCTTAAGGGCCTTATAAGATATATGCCCTAGTCTGCAGTGTGTCTCGATGGTGGTTAAGCATAGCTTAGTGGAATGTTGAGTTGACTAATTGTCCAATCGATATAGGCCATGTAATTTAGGTGCCTGTAATAAAATATGGCTGGACGAATTCTCTATAGTGCATTTCTGTGATGCAAACTCTGTCCGGTTACTGGCATCATCACATCGGCCAATGGAAATAAGGGTGAAGGCAATTTTAGGAGCATATAGTGTATCTTTCAATGTCAATGTGACTGCTTTCCCTCTAACTCTAGTAGTTATCTTGAGTTGACTGCTTCCATATGCATCAAAGCTGCCTTGATCGGCTGCTCAAATTATGCGTGGTGTGGGGAAGCTTCTGTAGTTCTCAATCATGTTTTTATGAGGCGTCATGTGAGAACTAGCTCCTGTATCTAATATAATGGTGTCACCCGTTCTGTCTCTGATGAAGGCGGCGCAATCATAATTGATGAATGCCATAGATCTGTCATCGTCTCCTCTGGAAGACTCATCTCCATCAGCTACATTGGCTTTGGCCTTCCCTTTCCCTTTCCCTTCCACCTTTTTGAACTTGTGTCAAGTCCACATACTGAGACCCACCCACTCGCAGTGCCGACTGAGCAATCATCCTATATCCACGACCAAGTACCCACGTCGCATGCATAACACTTGGTGCGCTGGTCTCAGCTCGGCACATCTGCCATCCACACCCCTCGGTCCATTTCCCCTCGGGACTTCCTGTCCTTGTATTATCCTCGGTCATAACCCCATTGTTTTATACTCGGCCACTCCCTATTGTCCTATCTTGAGTCACGATTCTATTATCCTGTCTTTTATTGTTTTATCCCTGTCTTGCATTCCTTATTCTAATTTTACTCGCTATGGACAATAACCACATGCTCTGCATACCTTGTTGTCCCACATTCCTTATCTCACATGTCGCTTCTTAACCTATATAAGTAGGACATGCATGTACATATTTCCTCATTCTGGGTATCGACTAGGCTTAGGCCCTTCTACCTTCTTCTCTTCTGTTAAGTCCTCAACTTAGGCCAGCATCCTCTGCATCCCCCTGAGTATCTGTCTGTTGCAAATACAGTGGCACGCACGGCAAGTAGGGTGCAATGCACGAGTACGTTGAAGCCAACACCACTACTCTTGGCCTGCAGGACTTGGCCATAGTCCGCCCGACCTTTCACCAACACCCCTCGGCAGTACCGAAGTCCATCAGTACCTGACGCTTGACAATGTGCCTTTTATCTGCAGAACCCACGAAACCTTGGTCCTCTTGGGTAAGAGACAATGTCCTACACCTATCATATTGTGATTTAAGTACCCAGATGATATTGTCTGGATCCAAAGGCTTTCTGACTTCCTCAAGAGAGGTCGTGAGGGCATTCATGACTGATTTGTAGGAAGGTGGCAATGAGGATAATATGATATCAAGGAATTCTTCTTCAGAGATCTTAGCTCCCATGTCATTGAGTCTTACATAGAGATCTTGAGCCCTAGCAAGGTGTTCTCTGAGATCATCATCCTCCAAGCACTTCATGTTCCGGAGTTGTCTCTGGATACTGGTGACAACCATCTTTGGTTTCTTTGTCATCTCAGTTACCAGAGTATCCCAGATCTCTTTTGCATTCTTTTTCTTTTCTAGCATCAAAGCTAGTGACTCTGACATGGATGCCAATATTTGAGTCTTGACAAGCTCTTCTCTGACCAGCCACTTTTCAAGTCTCTCCTCAGCCTTCTCTACCTTGGCCTCCTCATCATCTGTGAGGACATGTGCTTTGGGAAAAGTGGGAGGATCAGGTGGTCGGTCGGCTTTGCCTTCTATATGTTTTAATAGATTTTTGGACTTGAAATAGCTCATGAGTTGGGCTCTCCACAGAGACCAATTAGATCCATCCATAGCTAGCCTCCCCATGGTCAATGGGATCTTCTCTGTTTGGTCTGCAGGTAACCTTGATGAGATTATGAGCAAATATGCAGTAGGATTGGAGATTGTTCTGGCAGTCTGTTTATTTATCTCCTCAGTGAAGTCAACCACTAATGTATATTCAAGGAATATACCTGTTTATTTATCTTACAGAGTAAAAATGAATGGGAAAATTAGCCTGGATACTACATCAATATACTATACAACTCACCTCCTCAATGAATTCAACCACTGAGGAGGGAAGTATGTGCAAGTGATGTTTCACCCGCACATATACTAGAGCCAGCTCCTGACCCTATCGAAGGTTTGAGCCAGGCTACTGGTCCCTATCCAGGGAGCCAGCCACACGCATCGCATCATGCATAGGCAAGCACCCATAAGTAGCGTACAAGTAGAAACATAATATCTCCCTCAATATTGAGGGTAAAAATACAGAAAAAAGTTTGAAAAATAAAAGATCGAAAAGAGCACAGTTCGATATCAATTTCAAATAAAAGCATGAATATATTGTGGTTGTGCTCTCAGGGGTAGGGTGTATATACACCAACATCCCCCTCATTCCAGAGCTGGTCAATCAGCTCAAAGGAGCTAAGTACTTCACAATGCTAGATGTCCGATGGGGATACAACAATGTCTGAATCAAGGAGGGAGACGAGTGGAAGACTTCCTGTTGGACAAACCAAGGACTGTTTGAACCACTGGTGATGTTCTTCAGACTTACTAACAGTCTGGCCACTTTTCAGATGATGATGAATGATATTTTTCAAGACCTCATCTTAGCATGACTCATCTGCATATACATCGACAATATCCTCATCTATTGTCAGAATCTGATGAGCACAGAAAAATCACACAACAGGTGTTGGAACAACTCTGAGAACAGAAACTCTATCTTTGAAAGGAAAAGTGCAAGTTCAAAAGAACACAGAACGAGTATTTGGGGCTCATCATCTCAGAAGGAAAGGTAGAAATGGACCCTGTCAAGGTCTGAGGGGTAACAGAGTGGCCAACTCTGAAAAACCAAAAAGAAGTCCAGTCGTTCCTTGGATTTGCCAACTTCTACCGATGCTTCATCAAGGACTTCTCCCTTCATGCTTGACCACTCTTCAATCTCACAAAGAAAGGGGAACTGTGGAAGTGGGGAGGGGAAGAGGAGACGGCACTCCAAAAGATTAAGGAACTTATCACCTCAGCACCAATACTGATGTTCCCAGATGACTCCCGGGCATACAGAGTGGAAGCAGATGCCTCAGACTTTGCTACGGGAGCCACCATCTCACAGCAATCACCAGAAGATGGAATGTGGCACCCAATCGCTTTCTTCTCCAAAAGCCTGAGTCTGGTAGAAAGGAACTACAAAATCCATGACAAAGAAATGTTGGCCATCATCCAAGCTCTGGAGGAATGGTGGCACTTCCTAGAGGGCACGCAACTCCAGTTTGAGGTCTGGACAGACCATAAAAATCTGGAATACTTCCAAACTTTGAAAATCTGAACCAAAGACAGGCTCGATGGTCTCTCTTCCTGTCTCGTTTTGACTTTACACTCCATCACTGACCAGGGTGAAGTATGGGCAAGGCAGATGCACTCTCCAGAAGATCAGACCATAGGTCAGGATCGGAGGATAACAAGGATGTGATCCTCCTCCGACCAGAACTGTTTGCAATCCAAGCCCTAGAGGGTGTTGTGGCGATCGGAGAAGAAAGAGATATCCTGCTGGATATATGATTGAAGCTTCAGACCTTGGACATGGAAGATCTGATAGCTAAGGCTATTGTAGAACTCCGACAAGGGCACAACAAATCCTTACGATCTGCCAAATGGATGGAATGAGATGGTCTCCTATAGTTCCAAGGGAGAATCTATGTCCCAAATGATCTGGACCTTCGGAGATGCATCATTTCTCAGCACCATGACACACAAATAGCTGGACATGTGGGTAGATGGAAAACACTGGAGCTGATCTCCAGGAACTACTGGTGGCCCCAGATGTCATGATACATAGGACAGTATATAAAAACTTGCGACTCTTGCATATGGACCAAATTCAGAGACAATGCCCGATAGGAGAGCTGGAACCACTTCCCATCCCTAAAACTCGGTGAGACACTATTAGTGTTAAGTCCATGTGCTGGCGCTCGACTGGAGACTTCTGGAAGGGGTCGGAGGGTTTCCGTTAGGGTTCCGAGGGGGAAGTTGTCAAGTCCACGTACCGAGACCCATCCACCGGCAATGCCGACCAAGCAATTACTCTACATCCACGACCAAGTGCCCGCGTTGCCTGCATAACACTTGGTGCGCCGGTCCCGGCTCGGCACATTCGCCATTCGTACTCCTCGGTCCGTTTCACCTCGGGACTCCCCGTCCTTGTATTATCCTCGGACGCGACCCATTGTTTTATATCCGGCCACTCCTTATTGTCCCCCTTCGAGTCACGATTCCATTATACTGTCTTTTATTGTTCTATCCCCGTTTTACATTCCTTGTTCTAATTTTGTTCGTTGTGGACAACAACCACATTGCTCTGCATACCTTGTTGTCCCACATTCCTTATTCCACATGTCGCTTCTTAACCTATATAAGTAGGACATGCATGTACATACTTCCTCATTCTGGGTATCGACTAGGCTTAGGCCCTTCTACCTTCTTCCTCTCTGTTAAAGTCCTCGACTCAGGCCGGCATCTTCAGCATCCCCCTGAGTATCTGTCTGTTGCAAATACAGTGGCACGCACGGCAAGTAGGGCGCAACGCACGAGTACGTTGAAGCCAACGCCACTACTCTTGGCCTGCAGGACTTGGCCATAGTCCGCCCGACCTTTCGACAACACCCTTTCGGCAGTCCCGAAGTCCGTCAGAATCTGGCTCCTGACAGAAGTTCATATTCCAAAGGCAGGGAAAGGGTTTGGAATGGATTGGAATCAGAATCGGAAGTCGTGTCAGGCACCGGACATACTGACAGGCTTCAGGAAAGCCGAAGGGGTCGGACAGGTAAAGGCCAAGTCCTGCAGGCTAGAAGTAGTGGCATGGCTTCAACGTGCTCGTGCATTGCGCCCTACTTCCCATGCATGCCACCGATTTGGGACAGAGGGATACCCGGGAGAGTGCCGAGAGTGTCGGCCCAGGTAAAGGACTTGGGACAGGAGAGGGGAGGACAAGAAGGTGTAAACCTAGTTGATTTCCAGAACGAAGGACCATCTACATACATTGGCTACTTATATAGGCTAATAAGTGAGATGTGGAACAGAGTGGCACAAGGAATGGAGAACAATACGGTATGAAGAATCATATGAAGTATTGTCCACAATGAACAAGAATAGAACAAGGAATGTGGATGATAATAGAACAAAGTATGGCCGAGGACAAAAGAGTGAGTGAGAATAGAACAATGGGAGTGGCCAAAACATAAAACAATAGGGCCACTGCCGAGTGGCAACAAAGAGTGAATATCCTGAGGGTAAACAGACAAGGGGAAGGACAGGGAAAGAAGGGGAATGAAGGAATGACAAAGGATAGAGGAGACAGGATGAGGAAAGTGAACCATTGATGAGCCAAATGTACCAGACCGAGACCATGTACTGGCGAGGGATGACTTGTCACTGGTGTGTGAGACTAAAAGGCAAGGGTTGTTCGGTCGGTACTACCGAGTGAACCAGAGCTTGGAATCGGGGGCTTGACAAGTCGGAACGCTGGGAGTCTGGGGGCTGTCTGGTATAGGGTGGTACGAGTGGTTCGAGGTCGCAGGGACTTGGCTTCAACTTATGTGTTGCGTCCTCCTCGATCATCTGTCCCTAATTTCAGAGAGTCGGGAAGCTTACCAGAAACTAATCGGAAACTACGACGCAAACTAAGTCGATATTTGTACTGGCAAATGGTCCAGTCGACTGGAAGGCTATATACATGCAACTATCCTTGTACTATCTTTGCCGGTCATAAAACAAGGAGAAAGGGAGTACAAGGGGTCAATATAAAAGAAGAAAACAAGGGAGCGAGGTATACGATAGTCTTGCGCGTCGGTTATCAAGGTAACGGAACCTTGACTTCAGAGTCTTCGGAGGTTCGGGATTGTGGATCCTCGGAATGTATGTCGGATATCCAGAAATCTGTTATGCAGGCTTTGGGTGATTGGATGGGTCCCAGAAATGGTGTGGGTGGTTGTGGTGCTTAATGTGGGTTTGTTTGGTGGTATGGGCTATAACAATTAGCATGGATTTCATAGTGGAGTTGCCAGATGCCCATGGACACAATGCAGTCATGAATGTGGTCGACTTAGTAAGCAAAAGAGTCTACTTCCTCCCCACAAACACCACCATCACAGCATTGGGAGCTGCAGGACTCTATCTAACACATGTGTGGAAGCTGCATGGACTTCTGAAACAAGTTGTCTCAGACCAAGGACCTCAGTTCATCTCAGAGTTCACCCACAAACTCTACCAACTCCTGGGAATCAAGCTTGCAGCAACAACAGCCTATCACCCACAAGGAGATGGCCAGATGGAACGTGTCAACCAAGAGTTAGAACAGTATCTCCGAGTTTTTATCAATGAGCAACAGGATGATTGGGATGAACTCCTACCAATGGCAGAATTCCAGTACAATAATCATGTACATTCAGCCACGCAGCAAAATCCCTTCATGTTAGACATGGGGTGACACCCACGGATGGGCTTTGAACCACAACAGCCAAAATCATGAACGGAAACAGTAAATGAGTTCAAAGACCGAATGGAGAAATCACTAGAAGAGGCAAGGTCAGCACTGGCAAAAGCAAAGGACGATATGGCACGATATTACAACCAATTCCAAACCCCAGCACCGGAGTTCCGAGAAGGAGATCAAGTATACCTAGATGCCTTGGATATCCAAATGAAGCGACCCTTGCCGAAGTTGAGCCACCGATATTTGGGACCTTATACCATTCAACAAAAGGTGGGGAAACATGCCTATAGACTCTGACTTTTGCAATCCTTATCTCAGCTTTACCCTGTCTTCAATGTGATCAAACTCCTTCCAGCCCCAGAAGATCCGATTCCAGGTCAGAGCTCCAAACCACTGCCACCACCGGAGTTGGTAGAAAGAGAGGAGCATTACGAAGTAGAGAGGGTGCTGGACAGTTGCCTAATGCAAGGAGGACTCTACTTCTTAGTCAAATGGCAGGGATATGGATATGAGGAGAATACATGGGTAAAAGAAGAGGACATGAATGCACCCACTAAAATACAAGAGTTCTACCTGCAACATCCGGGAGCACCTCGGAGGATCCAAACAACGGCCTTTGAATCCCTATCATTCTATGCCACGAGGATGCAGCACTCTAGAAGGGGGGGTGATGTCAGGGGACAACCCTCTCTAAACTCTGATCCAACTCCAAAGTCCTATTTCAAACTCCGATCAACTCTGAGGCTAAAATACCAAGTCTGAAAGGACCGCCGAGCAAAAACAGGAGTGATCTTAAACATGGTGATTAGAACCCAGAGTAAGCACCCAAGCCTCGGACTTAGTACCAGGAAGTTGGCTCTACAGACTCTGATGTATTGATTTGTAAGCTAGTGCACAGACCACTTACATAAAGGGTATAAAAGGGGTTTACCAGCAGCAGGATCCTTAGACTTTCCTCTTTGGATTCCCCCTGCTTAGGTGAGGTCCCCACATGTATTTAGGTAGTAGTTGTAATTAAACCTTTGGATTCCCCCTGCTTAGCTTGCCTCCAAGATACCTCCGAGAGGCTGCAAGAGGGTTGCCCTTACACAGCGACCATGCACACAGCCAAGAATCCATGCAGTCCTGCACCCTATACCTCGGTGTCTGTGCCACCAATTTCCCCAACGAACAGTCTCAAATCCTCTGGACACTGTCCTTTATGAAGACTGGGAGGGCCACAACCTTTTCTGGCTGAGTGTTCACCCACGAAGCAAAAACAGGCAGGCCGCTCTATGCCAACTAGAAGGCCTTCATGGAAGCCTTTTGGCAACACTTCTACCCCCTGCATGAAGCTACCGACACAGCGAATCAATTAGAGTCACATCAGTACCATCAGGGCAAGTGTTTGGTCGATGAGTATATTGACCAATTCGAGGACTTAGTCAAAAAGGCTGAATATATGGATGGGCAGTCCATCATCATGAAGTTCCAGCGAGGCCTCAACCCCATATTCAGAGCCATATCACACTGATGCTAGATGGGAGGCCAAAAGACGATGACATCTTGGTGTCATACACTGCTGTGTGGGCAGTAGCCCTCACACATGCAGCAAACGAAGCCTTCCAGGGGCCCCAATTCCCATTGTCGCATGCCTCCATACCACAGCCTAGCTGAAGGCTTGTTGAACCCCCAACTAGACAAGCTGCGCTCATACCCCCTAGGACATTGTCAGCCCCCCTTCCCCCAATTCCATCTTTTGGGCCCACACCCATGGATGTTGATGCAACCAGAAGGCAGTATTGGCTGCCCCTTATGTGCCAACAATGTAGCAAGGCTGTCCACTTTGCCCAAGACTGCCCCCAGGTGTACGATGTGCATTTCATGATGGCAGAGGAGCATGAAGAGATGCTAGAGTACTGAATGGTGGCTGCAGACCTTCAAGATACTGATGAGGCCAAAGGGGTTGGAGAAGTGGATTTGGGGGATTTTTCTCAAGGCAGCGAGTGAAGGATGTGCCCTTGCTGCAGTTGTTTAATCATTTTGCCGCTCTGTCTATAGACTCTGATACAGAGAATACAACCCAGTATTCAGATGATCATGCCTTAGCTGCAAGTGATAAAGACACTCCCGAGCTGACTTCACCGAAACCACTACCCCCTCCCCTTAGGTTAAAACATTGGGAATGTAGTCTCCCAAAGCAATGCATGATGGCCTCCACCCCCTTGCTGAATTTGCTGAACCTCAAGGTAGAGATACAGACTACCAACACAGCCAAAGTCAAAGGTGTAACTGCCCTACTAGATAGTGGAGCCACTGGACTATTCATAGACAAAGAGTTTGCCATCGCAGAGAGATTGACCTTGTGCCCATTGACTCGGCCTGTGCCAGTGTACAATGTTGATGATACTTCGAATGAAGGAGGAGTGATCTGACACATGGTCAATGTGATCTTATGCTACCAAGATCACTCGGAATGGGCCATATTTGTCATGACCAATCTAGGGAAGCACAAGATGATCCTTGGCTATCCCTGGCTCTGCAATCATAACCCCAAAGTTAACTGGCATACACAAGAGGTCACACTGAGTCGGTGCTCTGCCCAATGCCACACCTGCCAGGCCAAGCTGCAGAAGGAATGTCAGGAAGAGATGGCAATTCGGACTCTCCGAACTGGCCCCTTGCCAAACATGACAGTTGACAAGTTAGAAGACTGTGAAGGCACCAACGATGGAGTGCCCTTCCTTGAACCAGGTGATCACCTTTTTGCAACCATAGCCTCTCTAAACATCCCAATTGGAACTATTTTTCAGGACTCGGTACTACCGAGGGTACTGTCGGAACCGGCCAAGTCCTGCAGGCCGGTCAGGGTGGCTTGGCTTCAACATACTTGTGCGTTGCGCCCTGCCTCCCGTGCATGCCACTAACTTGTAACGAGGATGGATACTCAGGTGAATGCCGAGGATGTCGGCCTGAGTAAGGACTTCTGAACAGAAGGAGGAGAGTAGGGAGGCATAAGCCTAGTTGATACTCAGACTGAGGAACTATGTACACGTATCAACTACTTATATAGGCTGAGAGGCGGAATGTGGAATAAGGGTGGCATAAGACATGGAAAAAAGAATAAGGTATGAAGACCATGTGGAGGTATAGTCCACAACGATTAGAATAGAATAATAAGAGGGTAAGACAATAAAATATAAGCGGTGAGATTGTGGGAAAGAAATAGAACAATGAGGAATGGCCGAGAATAAAACAATAGGGCCGTGAGTGAGTGGCAGGGAATAGTGAATGTCCCATGGGTAAACGAGTGAGGGGGAAAGGAAGAGAGTGTAGGGTTGACAAAGAATAGGGGTTGGGGAAGAGGGTAATGAACCGGGTGATAAACCGGGTGTACCGAACCGAAACCATACGCCGTGGAATGATGTGAATGGGGGTTGGTTTGGTTGGTACTGCCGAGTAAGTCAAAGCATGATGCATGGTCGTGACACTATTGTGGCAACTACAACCATGCAACAGTTGGCCAAACAAGCACTCCAAAGTACCCCTCCTAAAGAGAGAGGGACGATCCTACTCTACCTCTAAGACTTTAATGATCTCTTTAAGAAGGAGTCCTTTGATCCCCTTCCTGAGAAAAGGATGTGGGACCTGTTGGGTTGTCTAATCCCACATACAATTCATTAAGACTCATGAGGTATGAATAGTATGTGGGATTAGACAACCCAACACCTCCCCCTAATCCAGTACTATTCAGATCACCAACAGGTTATGGGCCCCAGGCACAATGCTCAGGTTGCTGTTGGTGATCTGAATAGTACTGGATTAGGGGGAGGTGTCGGGTTGTCTAATCCCACATACTATTCATACCTCATGAGTCTTAATGAATTTCTAAGACAACACAGAGCTCTATGAGTGGTATTGACAATCTGATAACTAACTAGGGCTCTGTCACTCAACATGAAGTGGTCTTCATTATATGAGTCATCCTGAAAGGTTACCCATGCAGACTAGATGGTGTAGTGGCTAACACCATCGCTATATTTGCTATAGCCCTGGGTTCAATTCCCAGTCTGGTCATTCTTTTCACCTCAACAGGACCATGAAATCAAACTGGAACCAGGTGCAAAACTCTCAGCTTGCAAGGTATACCTGCTCTCCCTGAGTGAGCAGTGAGAACTGGACAAGTTCCTACAGGAAAACCCCTCCACGGGTCGCATCCACCCCTCAAAATCCCCTATGGGAAGTCCCATATTCTTCATTAAGAAAAAGGATGGCTCCCTCCAACTGGTCCATGACTACTGGGTACTCAATGTGATGACAGTAAAGAACCGATATCCCCTCCCCATCATCTCAGAACTCATTGCGCAACTTTGGGGGGCCAAGTACTTCACGAAGTTGGATGTGTGATGGGTGTTCAACAATGTGCAGATCAAGGAAGGAGACAAGTGGAAGGCAGCATTCCACACAAACTGAGGGCTCTTTGAGCCCCTTGTCGTGTTCTTTGGCCTTACCAACAGCCCTGCGCCGTTCCAGACCATGATGAACGACCTCTTTCAGGACCTCGTGATGGAAGGACATGTGTGTGTATACCTGGATGATATTCTCATCTTTACTGAGACTCTCAAAGAGCATCAACGGGTCATTTGAGAGGTCCTTGAATGACTGAGAACCTACAAGCTCTACCTCTTGCTGGAGAAGTGCAAGTTTGAATGGACAAGGATCGAATACTTAGGCCTTATCATATCTCATGGCAAGGTAGAAATGGACCCAGTCAAGGTAGAAGGTGTCATGGGCTGGCTGGCCCCATTGAACCAAAGAGAGGTGCAGGCCTTCCTCGGCTTTGCCAACTACTATCGGAGGTTCATCGAGAGATCCTCACACCATGCCCAGCCACTGTTCAAACTTGTGAAGAAGGATGCAAAGTGGAAGTGGGGAGACGTAGAACAGGCGGCCTTCGAAGGGCTCAAGACAAAGTTCACAATGGTTCCCATCCTCGGATTTGCCAACGATACTCGCCCTTACCAAGTAGAAGCAAATAGCTCTGATGTGGCCACAGGAGCAGTCATTTTGCAGCAGTCACACGAGGATGGCAGGTGGAACCCAATTGCCTTTTACTTAAAAAGCCTCTCCCCAGTAGAAAGGAACTATGAGATCCACGACAAGGAGATGCTTGTGATGATCTGGGCCTTGAGAGAGTGGAGGCATTTCTTAGAGGGTGCTGAGCACTGAGTCAAAATCTGGACTGACTATAAGAATCTAGAGTACTTCCAATCTTTGAAAAAGTTGAACCAATGACAAGCCTGTTAGTCCCTCTACCTCTTGCATTTCAACTTCAATCTGCAGCACTGCCCAGGAGTAACAATGGGGAAGTCAGACATGCCCTTGCATTGGTCAGACCATGGATCAGGAATGAGTGACAATAGCAACCTAGTCTTGCTTTGGCCTGAGCTGTTTACAATATGGGCACTCAAAGGAGTGGTACTGGAGGGAGAAGAGCAGGGAATCGCCCAAGAACTGAGGAGAGCACTAAGTGAAGGGGTCTCAGAAGATGAGGTGATGGATGTGGTGAGGAAGCTGCGAGAAGCAGGAGGGATATCATTGGTTTTGGCTGAATGGGCAGAGGCCGATAGACTGTTGACCTTCCAAGGCAAGGCGTAGTCCCAAATGTGGGAGGCCTCCGGCAATGGATCGTAGCCCACCACCACAACTCTAAGATAGCTGGGCACCCTGGCCACTGGAAGACCCTTGAACTCATCTCCCAAAACTATTGGTGGCCCCACATGTCTCAGTACATTGGCAAGTACACTCAGATATGTGACCTGTGCCTGCGAACAAAAGCCCAAAGGCAATGGCCCTTCAGGGAACTCTACCCGCTTCTGATCCCTGAGGCACAGTGGGATGTCATAAGTGTAGACTTTATAGTAGAACTCCCTGATGCACATGGGTATGATGCCATAATGAATGTGGTAGACTTGGTGTCCAAATGGGCACACTTCATACCAACCCACATGACAGTGATGGCAGCCGGAGCAGCATGACTTTTCCTACATCACATATGGAAGTTACATGGGTTGCTGAGGGTGGTAGTGTCCGATCAGGGGGGTCCGATTTGTCTGCAAGTTTACCCAGTGTCAAGTCCACATACTGAGACCCATCCGCCGGCAGTGCCGACCGAGCAATCATCCTATATCCACGACCAAGTGCCTGCGTCGCCTGCATAACACTTGGTGCGCCGGTCCTGGCTCGGCACATCCGCCATCTGCACTCCTTGGTTCTTTTCACCTCAGGACTTCCTGTCCTTGTACTATCCTCGGTTACCAGCCTTGTCTTATAGTCTGGCACCTCCTATTGTCCTATCTTCGGACATATTCTATTATCCTGTCTTTTATTGTTCTATCCCTGCTTTGCATTCCTTGTTCTAATTTTGTTCGTTGTGGACAATGACCACATGCTCTGCATACCTTATTGTCCCACATTCCTTATTCCACATGTCACTTCTTAAACCTATATAAGTAGGACATGGATGTACATACTTCCTCATTCTGGGTATCGACTAGGCTTAGGCCCTTCTACCTTCTTCTCCTCTGTTAAGTCCTCGACTTGGGCCGGCATCCTCAGCATCCCCCCGAGTACCTGTCTGTTGTAAATACAGTGGCACGCACGGCAAGTAGGGCGCAACGCACGAGTACGTTGAAGCCAATGCACAAGTACGTTGAAGCCAACGCACGAGTATGTTGAAGCCAACGCACGAGTACGTTGAAGCCAACGCACGAGTACATTGAAGCCAACGCACGAGTACGTTGAAGCCAACGCACGAGTACGTTGAAGCCAACGCCACTACTCTTGGCCTGCAGGACTTGGCCATAGTCCACCCGACCTTTTGACAACACCCCTTGGCAGTACCGAAGTCTGTCAGTACCCGACGCTTGACACCCAGGAGCTCTACTGCTTACTGGGCATTCACCTGGCAGCCTCTATGGCCTATCACCTGCAGAAGGATGGTCAAACCAAATGGGTGAACCAAGAACTAGAACAGTATCTCTGCCTCTTTGTCAATGAGAGACAATGTTAAATCCACATGTCGGCGCTTAGCTAGAGACTTCCGGAAGGATTTTTGGAGGGTTCCAAATGGTTTCCGAAGGGGGGTTCGTATTCCAGGGGTGGAGGGACTAAGTGTTGTTTGGAGTGGTAAACTAGGTTTTTCTGGGGTTTCCCACACTAGAATATCGGAGAGTCAACACTACAAATAGGATAATGAGTCCCTGAATTTTACTATGATTTTTATTGTATTTATCGATAGGGAATATATTGTGCTATTGGTATTCTACCCTAGGCTAAGTTTCGGGTTTCACCTCCACCTAGGCGCCCTTCCGGGGAACCGGTCTGGGCGCCAAAACACTGGTTGAGTGAATTGTAGTTCTCCCACAAGTGAAATGTAATGGGTAGTGGTGTAGTATAATAATATATAATATGGAGAACCCAACTGTATCCTGGAATTGTTGTATGACGAGTAACTGTGGTTCTACTCCTAAATAGGAAAGTACGCTCGGCGCTTAACCTTCCGGTTCAGCACGAGGCAAAGATATTCAAGTGTAGCCTAAACTAGTGTGATAGGGAAAATATTTCTTCTATCCATTATTAACTACTTGTAACTATAGTTTGTTTTATACAAATGTATCCTGTGATGTAACTGTGATCCATAGTTAGTGAAAACTGTGGAGCATATGCAGGGCCGGCCCATTGTGGGCTGCCCCGATAAGATCTTCATAGAGATATGACACCTGTCAGTGGTGCCAATTGAATATAAGTGCTTCTCCCTTTGTTCCCTTCTTGTGCGCAACAAATATCTCCTTCCTGAGCCATGTCCCATGTCCTCCCCTCCTGTCTTTCTGTCAGCTGTCCTTGGTAGCAGCATATATGCACCCCGGATTCACCATCTCTCATTCCTCTGCATGTGAGTTCATTCCCCTATATCCCCTGTATGTCCTTCTATTTGTTTCCCTGCTTCCCCCTCTGTATCTCATTCAATAACTGCTCTTCTGGACCATGGGGCTAGCTAGGTATGAGGCTGGGTACATAGAATTATATAAAATATTTCCCTAAAATCCTGTAAATATTCATACAGGTTCTTCATGGTGTATATAACTTCTGTGCAGAGTTTCACATTGACCTGGGAGTGATTGTGGGAGATATTACAGCTTTAGTGTAGGAAATGTGTACAATGCCACTCAATAATATTTTTTCACAACACTAAGGGTCAGACTCAGGATCGGAATCGGAGTGGGGATGGAAGTTAGGAACACCAGGGGTCTTGGGACTGTTCACAGTATAGGGCAGTATGAGGGGTTCGAGGTCGCAGGGACTTGTTTTCAACTTATGTGTTGCACCCTCCTCTATCATCTGTCCCTAATTTCGAAGAGTCAGAAAGTTTACTGGAACTTAATCGGAAACTGCAACGCAGAATTAAGTCGATATTCATACTGGCAAATAGTCCAGTCAACTGGTGACTTATATACATGTATCTAGTCTTGTACTATCTTTTGCTGAGTAAAGACAAGGGGGGGAAGAGAGTACAAGGGGCAATATAAAATGAAGAACAAAGGAGTGAGGTACACAGTAATCCTGTGCGTTGTCTATCAAAGGAGCGGAACCTTGACTTCAGAATCTTCGGAGGTTCGGAAACGTGGAACCTCAGAATGATGTATCAGACATCCGGAAATCGGTTATTCAGTTTTGAAAGGTCCCGGAAACGGCGCAGGTGGTTGTGGGGTTTAATGTGGGTTTATTGGCTGCCTGGGCCATAACAGTATCCCTCCACTAGGACTGAGCCCTTGAGGTCCTAAGCTTAATTGGAGCAGTGATTAGGACGGACATTACTGTGGGAGTTCTTTGACGGTTCCCTGGGATCTTTTTGATCGATAAGCACTGATGGTTCATTTGTCTATAAAAAGGGGGGTTCACAGAACTGGGAGGGGCCTTTCCTCAATGGAGAACATGGATCCACAACCTTCGGAAAACCTTGGAGATTTTTCCCGTATCCCCCTCTATGGTTCGGGGACAAGTGAGGCGTATTATTTACACATCCTTGACGAGGAGTTGACCCTTCTTTGCACCCATACCATTAGGGTCCATGATTATTATGGTGAGTGGCACCCTGTCGGAGCCTCTCTCTTTCTGATTCCCATAGCAAGTCAGTACATGAGGCCATCTCCGTCTGGGGCTGTTCCTTGTCAGGATCCAGAATGGGACAAGACTTCTGGCGAGTCAGGGGTGGGAGCAAGTGGCCTGGAGGTACTCGGACATATTTCCATGTACCTGTTTCATCTGGACAAGTACAGGGAGGACCTGCACCAACTCTTGGACTTCTTTGGGTGCTATCATCGTTGTATGTCCAGCTTGACAACTGCCAGGGTTGGCATAGAGGAAGTTGTGGGGGAGCCTTACTGATGTGTTAATGTCATTCCTGATGGTGGATCAGGGGCTCAATGCCTCCTTTCTAGAGGATGTAGATCAGTTGCTTGCCTGCCTGGGTCGCAGGTTGGGTGGTTCTGATGGGTGTCCCAGTTCGGCGTAGGCCGTGAAGGGTTTGAATGGTCAGAATAAGGGTGTTGATTAGTTGTTTGTATGATTGGTGTCATGAATTTTTTATGGTTTTTTGGCAGTGTTCGGGACTGGGTGATGTAAGGACTCCTAAACAATTGTATTGTTTTCCAGATGTTTCTTTTTCTCTCTTCTCTCTCTCTTTTTTTTTTTTGAGTAGATGTCCCATAGTCGCCTAATTCCCATGGTCGGGGCCATAGTGGTCGGGGCCATAGTGGTCTTGGGGTCATGGAGATCATTCAGTCTACTGGATTGTTGCTTTGGATGGAGGTAGTGTCATCGGGATTTGGGGAGTGTCCTGCAGCTCAAGTCTCGGTTGAAATTGTTGATTAGTTTAGCTCGTATTAATACTCTAACAAGAAAAGGTCTAGTTCTAGAGAATCTACATGGTACCGTTAGTCTGAGGGATGGTACAGGATTCCACGGTGATCAGGATTCTTCCTGAGTAGAGTTTTTGGAGGGTTGGACTTGAGCACTGAGTGAAGACTGCTGGCTCCATATTGCCAAGAATCAGTTAGGATAATCTAAACGGGTAATACTCAATACCCTGTCGATCAACGGATCGTAGTGGGTGAGCATGTGGTCCTTGCAACTAAAATTCTGGCGGGGTTCAGAGTGTCGGATTCAGGGGGTCGGAGTTTGGAGGGTCAGAGTCAGAGTGTTTCTGCAGAGGGGTCAAAATCTTTTGACAATTGGTCACGGGGGGTCATATTCCTGAAAAAGTTGGATGCATTGTTTTGTTTTACATCTATAGGCATAGTTGGTGTTCAACGCGAACAACTGGTGCCGGAGTCAGGGGCCTAACTTCTTATTCCTCAGTTTCCGAAGCATCTGACGTCTCAGACTCTTCTTCAACCTCTTCCGTCATGGAGGCTGCATGCCCTTTGGTGACTGTGGTGGTGGATCTCGGGCATTCCTTGGCTGAGTGGCCCGATCTGCTGCAGAAGAGGCAGAGGTTTTGTTCAAAGCGGCATTGCCGTTCTTGCGGTGTAAGTTTTCCATCTTTTCCAATTTTAAACGAAAGATCCGTGGTAGTCCTGCTGCCACTGGATGGGGTTGTAGGTTGGCCTGATGGCAGGGAAGGTCTAATAAGACTGATAACTGACACACAGAGCAACAAGTGCCTTTGGGGCTTGTCAATATGGATGCTAAAGACAAGACCCAAAGGTGTGGAATGGTGCGTCGTTATGGGCGCTTATTTTAAGCGCCAGAGCACGCAAATCCAGGAATGAAAAGCACACAAGTGAAACACAAAGGTGCAAGAATAAAACACAATGCAGGGGAATAAAATCATACCCCAACAATTTACTCGGCAATACTGACCGACCAACCCTCACACACATCACTCCTCACCATCATGTGGTCTCGGTTCAGCATGTTTGGTATACTATCTGGACCACCCCTCTTATCCCATCCCCTCTATCCCCTTCTGATCTACTATTTCCCAACCCTTCCCTCACCCATCTCCCTTAGAAACACCTATTATTCCTTTAATTATTCGGTCACAGCCCTATTGTTTTATCTTCGGCCATTCTTTCATTGTTCTATTCTCATCCACTCTCTAATTATCTTATTCTCAGCCATCTTTCATTATTTTATTCTCGCTTACATTCCTTATTCTATTCTTGACTATTGTGGACAATATTACCACATGATCCTTCATACCTTATTGTTCTCCATTCCTTACACCACCCTGTTCCACATCCTGCTTCTTAACCTATATAAGTAGCGGATGTATGTAGTTAATTCTTCACTCTGAATATCAACTTGGTTTGCACCTCTTTGTCCATCTCTCCTCTACCAAAGTCCTTTACTTGGGCCGACATCCTCAGCACTCTCCTGCATCATTCTTCCGTCCTAAATCAGTGGCATGTATGGAACAGCAGGGCATAATGCACAAGCACGTTGAAGCCTAGCCACCCCAAATGGTCTACAGGACTTGACTGCCTCTTGCCCCCATCATCGGCAATACCAAACCATGACAGTATATTCAGAGTGACACTGCTTTCCATGCCACCTCATTTCTTACAATTATGCCACCACATCCTAGATCAGCAGCCCACATGGATGACAATCGGCTCACCCCCATAGTAAATCAACAAAGGGAGTGAGAAGCCTCCGGCACCCCACCCCTTCTCATTGGTTATACTTCGCCAGCAGTCGAACTGCAGCACCTCACCTCCCCCTTTGAGTAAGAACCATGCATCGAAGAGGAAGTTGATGATGAAATTGAATATGCAGACTATGATAATGATGACCAAGAAAACCATCTGGCAGAGGATGAACTTGGTTCAGTACAGTATGATTAGGGAAATGCACGGGTCAGGCCAACCTGCACAGGTCACTGGGTCGGGTGTCCTTGGGTGTGGGTGTGGGTCAAGCCACGAGCACCCATGACCTGGGCCCAACCTGGGGCGTCAACTCCTGTTGGGGTATGATTTTATTCCTCTGCATTGTGTTTTATTCTTGCACCTTTGTGTTTCACTTGTGTGCTTTTCATTCCTGGATTTGCGTGCTCTGGCGCTTAAAATAAGCGCCCATAACGACGCACCATTCCACACCTTTGGGTCTTGTCTTTAGCATCCATATTGACAAGCCCCAAAGGCACTTGTTGCTCTGTGTGTCAGTTATCAGTCTTATTAGACCTTCCCTGCCATCAGGTTATGGGCCCCAGGTTTTAACCGGCTCACACTACAACACACACTACTCCAATCTTCCCCATACTTTGCACACACCTTTATACAGGTTGCATCCACCTTCAGTCAAATTTTCAGCCTTATCCATCAACATCTGACCCCTTATCATATCGATCAGTCATTCAGCCTCCACACCACCTCACCATGTCAAACAGTCATTCTGACTCTCCCTCCATGCACCTCACACCCCTCAATAACACCAACTACCCCCAGTGGAGAGGAGAGATGAGGGCTGTGTTGCAGAGGAAGAAATTGTGGCAGCTGGTCATTGGGAAGAGGCTTAGGCCTGCTGATGCAGACAAGGCAGATGTTTGGGATGATGAGGTATCTATGGCAGCTGGTGACATCTTCCTTGGTGTCCAGGTTGATCAGAGGGTCCATTTGGATGGTATTGCTGAGGATCCTGTCAAGATGTGGACCAAACTCGAGACTGTGCACCTCCAGAAGCGTCCAGGGACCAGATTCAATGCATATGACAACCTTTTTGCGCTTAGGATGCTCCCAGATGAGTCCTTGCAGTCCCTCATGAACAGAGTCGACCAGGCAGTCATTTCCATCCAAAATCTTCATCCTAGCACCTTCACACTCACTCAGATGGACGAAGAATTGACCTGTATGGCCATGATCCGTGCCCTGCCTCAGGAGTACTCTGTCAGGAGTCGGATACTGATGGACTTCGGTACTGCTGAAGGGTGTTGTCGAAAGGTCGGGCGGACTATGGCCAAGTCCTGCAGGCCAAGAGTAGTGGC
>QLPG01023007.1:0-14632 GCA_003314385.1 Gomphus sp. MG54 | reverse complement strand
CATTTTTATACCTGTATTTGGGTTATCACATACATTATGCAAGTTGTCATTCTATTGTAAAAAGAAGAGTCAGCCAACACACATTGGAAAACACATTGGAGAGCGGTAACTCCATCAGTGCGCGGTAGATAGTTCTTCCCTTGTTTTTCTCCTCGATCCGCAATATGAATCAGGACGACCTAGATGGCCCTAACTCTTCAGTTCTTCACAGGGCCGAGCTTACGCCGTTTCAGACTTGCTTTGACAATAGAGACTCCGCACTAAAGAGACTCCGCACTATAGAGCGCTCACATTGTGCCAACCGTATGTGCAAGTAGAGTTTCAGACTTTAGAAAAACTACTTCATTGTATAATGGCGGAGGGCAAGGGCACCACACTGCTGGATTGATCCGGCACTTCATCTCGAATTGTTGATGCTCTAATCTGGGATCATTGACAGTTGAGCTGTTTTTCACCTTCGGCATCATAATACCAGAATGACTCTAACTTGAAGGGAAATTCAACTGCCGGGCATCTATTCAATCTCAAATCGTCACAGAGGATCTTCCCAGACAATCCCAATTCCGAGTCGTGAGTGTTAGAAGAAAACAATGAAAGAGAAAAATAAAGAAGACTCGAATCGAAAGATCCAGAAGACAGGAGAGACTTGGCTCAGATGCGACGTTAACTCGAGTCGCATTCAGTAATAACACATGAGAAAACGGTACGACATTTACTCGAGTCGTATGTCGGGCTGAAACCGATTGATTTTTTGAATTACTTACCTGAAATGCTTAATCAATAGTAAATAGTGTGTTACGGATAGCGCGGCATGCAGGCTACTTTGCGCATGGGTAGCACAAGAGACGCTGTCAAGTTTTCAACAGTGAGCACCACCTTGTTAGTCGCAACTGAGCTTGACTGGGCTGCATGATGTCGGATGGATCATAGCAGTACCTGGAAGCTATTGTAGGGTGGGGGCTATTGTAGGGTATGGCAAGCAACAATCACTACCCCTGTTCAAAAATGCATGCCCAAGTTGGACAGTCCCATCCCCAACTGCTTGCTCCTAGTTCTTCGAATCCATCATACCTTATCTCATTTACCACCAGCAGTCTGTCTGTCAGCAGCCAGCCAATGGCCATTGATAGTCTCCTCCTATTCCAGCAGAACGGTTTGACCATGGTCAGCGCTGGTTTCTATAGCTGATAGTACATTCGTTGACACAATCTTCGGCTAACAGTATTGTGCTGGTGCGTCTACAAAATCTTGATGTCAAATGATAAACGAATATGATTTTCAGTGGCTAGTTATTGTATGCTAGTGAGAGGACTTGCTAGAGTCTGTTGAGTTAGATGTTTGAACAGCTGCTTCGCCCAATTCTATAGGTGTATGACTTCTTGTTGACCTTCAAGGAAGAAGTCATGTTCATCTGGCCAGGACACTGGAATATCGGTAAAGTCCTTTTTTTCGCAACCAGGTATTCTGCGCTGGTCGATGGGGTCATAGTATTGTATCGTGTGTCACTTAGTTTCTCCCCTTTTAGTGTTCTTTTGATAATGTGTCTAGATAACTTTGCACCCTCTTCAACTTCTCCAGCTCGTTGTTCCTTCCTGTATCACCTTTCTTCCGGTGAGGCATTCAATAAAATTTGTCAATTTAGGTCTCATATAAATCTATTTGAAAGCACTCGTTATATTTGGGACAGTAATTTCTGAGTGTAAGCATTTCATACTGCTTCTGTATACTTATCCTCACAGCATTGATTTGTAGTAGTTCTTTTTTTCCGCACATGGGCCTTATGGGGACAGGACAAGACAATTCTTTGGATGATTATTGGATTGATCATTGTCTGTGCTATCCCGGTTCTATATTCATCTTACAAAGCAAATGCGCCGGTCAAATGTAAGACGATTGGTCATTTTACCTTTGAAGTTGATACTTCCACGATCTTTGCACAGTCGGCCCGAGCCCATTCCCGCACCTGCAAACCTGCTGGGGAGAAAGTGCTGCTGACTCCATATTATATATCAATTTTCTTATAGTAGTACTATTTGAGTCAGGTATGTATCTTGATGATTTTTTCCAACAACCTTGCTCAGGTCACATTTTTCTTCATCAAGCTATCCTGGGGTTAACTGTTTACAAGGGCTGGGGAATATGTGCGTTCCCCTGGGATTATAGCACTTCATGTGTCTCATGACCTGGGTACAGTGCGGTTTAATAATCACACCAGCAACCTGGTTACGACCTTGTACCGAGATGGTGAGCCTCTGGACTGTATCCCACCATCAATCATGTTTCCAACTTGATTTCACTGATATTTCAGGTATATTATTTTACCTATACATAATCCGTATGTTCCAACGATTCCTTTCTAATTGGGACCATCCAGGGGGGGGCCACTGACAAACAACCTAGTCGCATCTCTTATCAACATTATTTCCTATATGATGGTATGTTTTATTTTACTTAAGCTTACAGTGCCTACTTAAAAATATTTTATGAAGCCCCTACCCCACCCAAGGCTCAGTTCGTTCGTCCCAATCTTTTCTGATAGTGATTAATCATTCACAATGAATGATACAACTTTCCGACAGAATGCAGCGGGACTTGCACTCCATATTCACAGCACGTATCCTTCTCAATCTCCGCGAAGCTTCCTTCAGAAAAGACGTCAAGATATCGACCAACGACATCTCAAGACAACTCAGCACCCGGAGAACGGACAAGACCCTTTGGCGTATCATACTCAGCATACTTACCTGGTTTCCGGATACCTACAGCAATGCAACGAAGCGGAGACCCTGAACTGGCTATCGTTAGCATTATGTCGTCAACTCAACGAGATTAACATGATTGTCTTCAAATTTCATGAGTAGACCAAGTAGAGTAAATTCAAGACAGAGATAGATACTAGATACCCCATTGCATGTCGTATATATTTCCAAAGTGGCTAGAACGGTACAGTGTCACTGCAACTAGATCCTTCATTGGAATCGAGCCTGAACCGTTCATGAATTTGACTGGCTTTGTAAAAAGAAACATGCAGTGACCTAACAAGATGATATCACAGTGGAATCAATCCGCGATACCTTTGGTGACTTGTGGGATCAGTCAAAATCTCCTGAGATCTCATCTCATTTCAGATGCTTTGAGCTCTAAACTGCGTGAGATTTTCAGTGATTATATCAAATCATCTAAAATTAGCTAGGATTTATTTATAAGGTCAAACTTGTCTTAACCCATACCAGTGATAACCCATAACCTATACCTTCCACTAACTCTTAGCCATATCTTCAGAGCTCTTACCGCGGTTACCCTGGCATTATTGTAGAATAGTGTAGCACTACTAGAGCATTTCACACATTTTTATACCTGTATTTGGGTTATCACATACATTATGCAAGTTGTCATTTCTATTGTAAACAGAACTAGAGTCAGCCAAAACACATTGGAAAACACATTGGAGAGCGGTAACTCCATCACCGCGCGGTAGATAGTTCTTCCCTTGTTTTTCTCCCCGATCCGCAACATGAATCAGGACGACCTAGATGGCCCTAACTCCTCAGTTCATCACACTGAGCTTACGCCGTTTCAGACTTGCTTTGACAACAGAGACCTCTATTCTAGAGACTCCTCACTATAGAGCGCTCACATTGCGCCAACAGTACGTGCAAGTAGAGTTTCAGACTTTGGAAAAACTACTTCATTGTATAATGACGGAGGGCAAGGGCACCACACTGCTGGAATGATCCGGCTTTTCATCTCGAATTGTTGATGCTCTATTCTGGGATCATTGACAGTTGAGCTGTTTTTCACCTTCGGCATCATAATACCAGAATGACTCTAACTTGAAGGGAAATTCAACTGCCCGGCATCTATTTAATCTCAAATCGTCACAGAGGATCTTCCCAGACGATCCCAATTCTGAGTCGTGAGTGTTAGAAGAAAACAATGAAAGAGAAAAATAAAGAAGACTCGAATCGAAAGATCCAGAAGACAGGAGAGACTTGGCTCAGATGCGACGTTAACTCGAGTCGCATTCAGTAATAACACCTGAGAAAATGGTACGATATTTACTCGAGTCGTATGTCGGGCTGAAACCGATTGATATTTTGAATTACTTACCTGAAATACTCAATCAATAGTAAATAGTGTGTTACGGATAGCGGGGCATGCAAGCTACTTTGCGCATGAGTAGCACAAGAGACGCTGTCAAGTTTTCAACAGTGAGCACCACCTTGTTAGTCGCAACTGAGCTTGACTGGGCGGCATGATGTAGGATGGATCATAGCAATACCTGGAAGCTATTGTAGGGTGGGGGCTATTGTAGGGTATGGCAACAGTCATCACCGCTGTTCAAAAATACATGCCCAAGTTGGACAGTCCCATCCCCAACTGCTTGCTCCTAGTTCTTCAAATCCATCATACCTTATCTCATTTACCACCAGCGGTCTGTCTGTGAGCACCTAGCCAATGGCCATTGATAGTCTCCTCCTATTCCAGCAGAACGGTTTGGACACGGTCAGCGCTGGTTTCTATAGCTGATAGTACATTCGTTGACACAATCTTCGGCTAACAGTATTGTGCTGGTGCGTCTACAAAATCTTGATGTCAAATGATAAACGAATATGATTTTCAGTGGTTAGTTATTGTATGCTAGTGAGAGGGCTTGCTAGAGTCTGTTGAGTTAGATGTTTGAACAGCTGCTTCGCCCAATTCTATAGGTGTATGACTTCTTGTTGACCTTCAAGGAAGAAGTCACGTTCATCTGGCCAGGACACTGGAATATCGGTAAAGTCCTTTTTTTCGCAACCAGGTATTCTCCGCTGGTCGATGGGGTCATAATATTGTATTGTGTGTCACTTAGTTTCTCCCCTTTAGTGTCTTCTGATAATGTGTCTAGATTGCTTTGCACCCTCTTCAACTTCTCCCGCTCTTTGTTCCTTCCTGTATCAACTTTCTGTCGGTGAGGCATTCAATAGGATTTGTCAATTTAGGTCTCATGTAGAGCCATTTGAAAGCACTGGTTACATTTGGCACAGTATTATCTGAGTGTAATCATTTCATACTGCTTCTGTATACTTATCCTCACAGCATTGATTTGTAGTTGTTCTTGTTTTCCGCACATGGGCCTTATGGGGAGAGGACAAGACATATTTTTGGATAATTATTGGATTTCTCAATGTCTGTGCTATCCCGGCTGTATATTTATCTTACAAAGCAGATGCGCCGGTCAAATGTAAGACGATTAGTCAATTTACCTTTGGAGATGATATTTCCACGATCTTTGCACAGTCGGCCCGAGCCCATTTCCGCACCTGCAAACCTGTTGGGGAGACGCTGCTGAGTCCATATTATATATCGATTTTATTGTGGTAGTACTAATTGAGTCAGGTATGTATCTTGATGATTTTTTCCAACAACCTTGCTCAGGTCACATTTTTCTTCATCAAGCTATCCTGGGATTAACTGTTTACAAGGGCTGGGGAATCTGTGCGTTCCCGTGGGTTTATAGCACTTCATGTGTCTAATGACCTGGGTACAGTGCGATTTAATAATCACACCAGCAACCTGGTTACGACCTTGTACCGAGATGGTGAGCCTGGAGTGTATCCCACCATCAATCATGTTTCCAACTTGATTTCACTGATATTTCAGGTATATTATTTTACCTATACATAATCCGTATGTTCCAACGATTCCTTTCTAATTGGGACCATCCAGGGGGCCACTGACAAACAACCTAGTCGCATCTCTTATCAACATTATTTCCTATGTGATGGTATGTTTTATTTTACTTAAGCTTACAGTGCCTACTTAAAAATATTTTATGAAGCCCCTACCCCAGCCAAGGCTCAGTTCGTTCGTCCCAATCTTTATACGATTAATCATTCACAATGAATGATACAACTTTCCGACAGAATGCAGCGGGACTTGCACTCCATATTCACAGCACGTATCCTTCTCAATCTCCGCGAAGCTTCCTTCAGAAAAGACGTCAAGATATCGACCAACGACATCTCAAGACAACTCAGCACCCGGAGAACGGACAAGACCCTTTGGCGTATCATACTCAGAATACTTACCTGGTTTCCGGATACCTACAGAATGCAACGCAGCGGAGGCCCTGAACTGGCTATCATTAGCATTATGTCGTCAACTCAACGAGATTAACATGGTTGTCTTAAAATTTCATGAGTAGACCAAGTAGAGTAAATTCAAGATAGAGATAGATATTAGATACCCCATTGCATGTCGTCTATATTTCCAAAGTGGCTAGAACGGTACAGTGTCACTGCAACTAGATCCTCAATTGGAACCGAGCCTGAGCCGTTCATGAATTTGACTGGCTTTGTAAAAAGAATCATGCAGTGACCTAACTAGATGATATCACAGTGGAATCAATCCGTGATACCTTTGGTGACTTGTGGGATTAATCAAAATCTCCTGAGATCTCAACTCATTTCAGATGGTTTGAGCTCTAAACTGCATGAGATTTTCAATGATTATATCAAATCATCTAAAATTAGCTAGGATTTATTTATACAGTCAAACTTGCCTTAACCCATAGCCCTTGCCAGGCTAAACCCATAGGTTATTGGCCCTGGTTACTGAGTTTGATGCCTGCATTAGTACTTGGCCCATGCAATCTCAGCACTTTCGGTGCTTAATAGTATATTATTATATCCTTGATATAACCCTGAGTCCTCAGACATCCAATCTAAGATGCTACAAGGAGAATTTCCCTGAACCAGGTCTGAGTCCACCCCATCACCTCCGAACCTCAACTGGCAGGACCACCTCAGACCTCAGACCTCTTTCCTTTCTCATTGAACAATAAGTCTTATTGTAACACCAGATGTAGATTTCTTTTGTAACCCATTTTTGTTCACCTTATTGTTCCCTTGGGTATTCCTAATTAGTTACAATAAGGACTGTGATGTATAAATACCTCCAGACTTCTGTACTATACCTTAGTTTGAATATCAACTTAGTATTCCCACTCACTTATTCTCTGAACTCCAAACCTCTGTATCTCCAAACCTCTGAAATTAGAGACTGATGATCAAGGAGGGTGCAACACATAAGTTGAAGCCAAGTCCCTGAGACTTCAAACACAAGACCTCAGACCAAGTTACATCAGCTCAGACCTGACTTGACTTCAGACTTAACAGTATATTTAAACTCCCACTCCTGATTGTCTATGAGATAAAGTGCACAAATTGAAGCCCTTCAAATGATTAGAGTAGCCTCAGTATGCTGTGCATCTTTGACCCCAAGCTTACCTGTCACAGGACCTGACATCCATACACCACCAAACCCTTCACCAGCCCCAGACCCACCATCTGAACACTTGTCAAACCCCCCTAGAGCCCCCTATGCCACCCTCCGACAATGCAAATGATGAACCAAACCTGGCAGAAGCCATCACCATGCTAACCAACCATCTGTCAGGCTCAAAGAAGTCATCTGCTTGCACCAAGATTTGGGACTCCAACCCCTTTGATAGCTCCAATGTGAAAAAACTTCAACTGTTCCTGGTGCAGTGTACCTCAAACTTTCAAGACCACCCTGATGCTTTTGACTCCAACAGTGCCAAAGTAACCTATGTAGTGTCATACTTAACTGGCACTGCTTTGGACTACTTTGAACCAGGCCTCTCCTCTGAAGATGATGCATACTGGCTCTACAATTATCAGGAATTTGTCTCCAAACTTAAAGCCAACGTTGGCCCCCATGATCCAGAAGGAGAGGCCAAAGCCAACCTCAAAGCCCTCTGAATGCACGACAACCAACACATCACAAAGTACATGGTCAAATTCAACAGACTCACCATTTGCATCCAGTGGGGAGATGCTGCACTCTACCGCCAGTGCTACAACAGCCTACCTAATAGGATCAAGGATGAAATCGAAAACCCGACTCCGTATTACAACTGTGGTGACTGTCTCAGTCAATCAACTCTTGCTACTGGGAATGGTGTTCCGAGATGGCTTGGGATGCCTCCACTTCCAAGGCCCCTGAATGTCCAAATGACAGAAACAGAGCACCAACAGCTCCAACTCCCAGTACAAGCACCAAACCTCCAAACCCCAGCCAGGCCCCAAACAAGACAACCTCAGACTTGACCATAAAACTCGGTAAAGATGGCAAACTCAGGCCACAAGAGCAACAATGTTGTTTTGACCAGAACCTCTGCCTCTTCTGTGGAAGAACCAGTCACATAGCCAAGGAATGTCCCAAATTGTCCTCTGCCACTGTGAAAGGGCATGTGTTAGGAACCCTATAATGGTATACCTGACTATTCATTTCAGCCTGCTCAGCCCAACTCTGCCCTCACTTGCCTATTCAACTATATACCCTCAGCCCACAAACTATATGCACCTCATGTATCTGTCTTGGCATCGCATGCACTTGTCAATACACTCCACTCATTTATGTCAACCTCCATATGCTTGTAATTCCATTTTCACTTCATTTACATTTAATATCCTTTCATTTATGTTCTGCTCCACTTTCATTATTTGCAATTCTGTTTTATCTGATCTACTACTATGTTCCTTATAGGGTAACTCTGTTGGGAATTGGGGTGACACATCATCCCTCAATGTCATGGAGGACATCAAGATTGGGACATAGTATTTCTGTTCTCACTTTTCACAATCCTTGGCTTTCTGATATATTATAGGAATCTAGTTGACTTCTCATAGATTTGAAAGTAGTATAAAGATCTTGTACATTCAGTAGTTCAGTTTTCAGTCAGATAATCGGCTTTGATTTCGACTAAGCTTTCTCCTGTCTCGCTATTCCCAAATTAGGGACCAGTGCAATCTGGAAGGCACAACATACAAGTTAAAGCCTTGCCCTACTCTGAACCTCATCATTGTTTATCTTTGGGAGATATGATGTTTAATTATGATCATGTTATTCCTTCACATTATAACAGCGTACAACCACTGTTGTGGAAAGCATGCCCAAGGCAATGATCTTTGAAGTAGAAAATACCTCAGAATCAAAAAATCTCTAAGCAGCCCTTCAACTCCAGCATCAGTTAGGGGCTGCATTGGACCCAATGATGTACCAATGGAGATGAGACTGAACACATCTGCTCTTTCTAGTGACTCAACACATCTGCTCTTTCTAGTCTAAACTCCCCAACCATCTGCCTCAGCCTCAAAACCACCTACATCAACACCCTAATAGATTCAGGCTTGACCCACTGCTTCCTTGACTCCAACTACACTACAAGACATCAACTCCAAACCAACAACATCACCCCAATTCTGCTATAACTCTTCAATGGCTCCTCCAACTCTGTAATTTGAAAAGCCATCGACCTCTTCTTGAAAGGAGAGCAACACTCTATTACATTCTACATAACTCCATTGGATTCTAGTTGCTCAGCAGTCCTTGGATACAACTGGCTCACCCCCTACAATCTGTTGATTGATTGGGTATTGGGCAGTATCTCATTCAGCTCTCTGACCACAACTAATCTCCAGGTACCATCCAAGCTCATCTGAACCTCTGTCCCCTCTGAACCCCCAGCTCATGACACCAAAGGTCATCCTGGTGGACATAGTAGCTTTTGCCTAAATATTGAAGATGGAAGGTACACAAACCTTCTAGCTCTTCCTCTCCAACCACCATGACCCCAAAGAAGGCCCAATAGACCTGAGTAACATTCCAAATGAGTAGCATAAGTTCAAACACATTTTCAGCAAAATCCAGGCCAACACCCTAGCCCCTCACTGACCTTATGACCTCAAGATCGAACTAGAGGAAGGCATATCACCCCCATTTGGTCTGATCTATTCTCTCTCCAAAAGTGAACTGAAATCCCTCCAAGAGTTTTTAGATGAGAACATATCCACAGGGTTTATACAACCCTCATACTCTCCCAGGGGTGCTTCAGTCCTCTTTGCCTGAAAGAAAGATGGATCACTATGCCTATGCGTCAACTTTTGTGGGCTAAATAAGATAATTAAGAAGGATTGCTACCCCCTTCCCTGAATCTCCAACCTCCTGGATAGCCTCCAAAAGGCCCAAATATTCACCAAGATAGACCTCTGACATGCGTACCACCTAGTACACATCTGAGAAGGTGACAAATGGAAAACTGCTTTCCACACATGCTATGGATCCTTCAAGTGGAGTGTGGTGCCCTTTGGACTTACAAACTCCCTAGCCACCTTCCAGCACTTCATGAACAACATCTTCTCCAACCTCCTGGATCTGTCCATACTAGTGTATCTAGATGACATCCTGATCTACTCTGACAACCTAGAGGAACATAGGAACCATGTCAAAGAAGTTCTCCAATGCCTTCTAATGAACCATCTATATACCCAAGTAGATAAATGCTCCTTCCACACTGACACTGTGGAGTACCTCAGATACATCCTCTCCCCCAATGGCCTAACCATGGCCAGTGACAAAGTCAAAGTCATTCAGGAATGGCCCAAACCCTGAAAGATTAAAGACATCCAGTCTTTCCTTGGCTTTGCAAACTTCTATCGATGCTTCATCTTCAACCACTCTGACATCACAGTTCTGCTAACCCATTTGACACAAAAAGACACTCTGTGGAACTTTACTGAGAATTTCAGAACATCCTTTGAGATGCTCAAAAGGGCATTCACCATGGCCCCAGTCCCAACACAGTGGATCCCTGGATCCCAACTCATCATTGAGACCGACAACTCAGACTATGCCCTCACTGCAATTCTGTCCACCATATCACTGACAGACAATGACATCCACCCAATCGCCTTCTACTCCTGAACCTTTACCCCCCTGGAACTGAACTACAATATGCACGACAAGGAACTACTGGCCATCTTTGAAGCATTCAAAACCTGGAGACATTACCTAGAAGGATCAGCAGACCCGATTAACATTGTCACTGACCATAAGAATTTAGAATATTTCTCTACAATCAAGTTACTCACCTGTCACCAGGTCTGATGGTCCAAATATCTCTCTCAGTTCAACATGGTAATCTGCTTCCAACTGGGCCACCTCAGTTCCAAACCTGATGCACTCACTAGACGATGGGATGTCTACCCTCAAGAGGAGGAAGTAACTATGCCAAGATCAATCTGCACAATCTCCGACCAGTCTTTACAACAGAACAACTCATATCGTCCCTTCAGGCTACCTCCCTATACTTACCAGTCATCTGAGCTGTGATGATCATGGATGTAGAACAACTTCACAAGGGCATCTGAGCCTCACTCCAACAAGACCTAACAGCCTTGGCCTGAATGGACAATCCCACTGATCGATGGACCACCTCTGAGGACAGACTTCTCCTGCTTGATAAAAGAATCTATGTTCCTGATCATGGAAACCTCCAACTCTGAGTCCTACAAGACAAGTACAACCACCCAATCTCTGGACGCTTTGGCCAGAATCAGACATTCGAACTTATATCAAGAGACTATGTCTGGCCTGAGCTCCAAGAATCCATTAAGTCCTATGTTGAGTCTTGCACCACTTGTATAAGGTCTAAGCCACAGAGACACTGCCCCTACAGGCTGCTCAAGCAGCTACCAATTCCCAAACAACCATGGAACTCCATCTCAATGGACTTCATAGAGAAACTGCCTACTTTGGATGGCTATGACACCATCCTTGTTATTGTAGACCGTCTAACAAAGCAGTCCCTCTTCATCCCCACCACCAACACAATCACTGCCCCAACCCTCACCAAACTCTTTATCCTACATGTATTCTCAAAGCATGGAGTACCATCACACATCACCTCAGACTGAGGATCTGAGTTTGTCTCCTCATTCTTCTGATCCATCAGCAAGGCTCTGGACATGAAGCTTCACTTCACCTCAGGATATCACCCCAAAGGGGATGGACAAACTGAATGCATGAATCAAACCCTTGAACAATACCTCCGAGTATATTGCAACTACCAGCAAAACAATTGGTCTGAACTATTACCCATTGCCAAATTTGTGTACAACAATGCTCCAAATGTAACAATGGGAATCCCTCCCTTCTATGCCAACAAGGGCTATTATCTAAACATCACCTTACACCCTGAATGTGACCTCACCTCCTCTCAAGCACATGACTTCATAGGCAACTTGGATAACCTTCACCAGCAACTCTGAAAGACCATATCCGAAGCTCAGACCTGATACTTAGCATCTGCAGATTGACATTAAGTGGTTCCTTGGATTTTAAAGTTGGAGACAAAGTCTTTGTTAAGTCCAAGAACATCTGAACTATGAGGCCCTCTAAAAAGCTAGCAGAGAAGTTTCTAGGTCCCTTTGAAATTATTGCACAAGTAGGAACTGTTTCCTTCACCCTACAACTCCCCAACAACATGAGAGCCATTCATCCCATCTTCCATGTCTCCATGCTCAAACCATCCACTCCAAACACCTTCCCTGAATGCATACTCTCACCCCAACCCCCAATCATCATTGATGGGGAACCTGAATACAAGATCTCTGAGATCCTCAACTGAAAACAGAAGAAGACGCAGGTGTCCACTCCTGTACTTAGTCAAGTGGTCCAGATATGAAGGCACTGAAGATGAATAGTCCTGGTTACCAGCCAATGAGCTCGACCATGCCACTGAGGTAGTCTCCAACTTCCACCAAGCATACCCTGACAAACCAGGCCCCTTGGTGATGTCCTAGATTTCCTCGGTCTTGAATGGTTCACTTCAGTTTTGACTTAGACATCCTCACTCAACTTGGGTTTTAAAAATCATGAATTCATCTTTCTACTCTGGTGACCCTAGTACATCTTCTGAGTCTGGCTCATCATCATCCTTTGGAACCCCTTCATTCTCCTTCTCCTTCTCCTCCCCCTTTCTCTTCCAAGTGTCCCTGTCAAGCTTTGGGTTCTGGTGGACTTTGGAACTGCCGAAGGGTTGGGCAGACAATGGCCAAGTCCTGCAGGCCAAGAGTAGTGGCGTTGGCTTCAATGTACTTGTGCATTGCACCCTACTTGCCGTGCATGCCACCGATTTGCAATAGACAGATACTTGGGAGGATGCTGATGATGCAGGCCTAAGTCGAGGACTTAACAGAGGAGAAGAAGGTAGAAGGGCCTGAGCCTAGTCGATACCCAGAATGAGGAAATATGTACATACATGTCCTACTTATATAGGTTTAAGGAGCGACATGTGGAAATAAGGAATGTGGGACAACAAGGTATGCAGAGCATGTGGTTATTGTCCACAACAGATAAAATTAGAATGAAGGGATGCAAAACGGGGATAAAACAACAAGGGATAAGATAATAGAGGCATGGCCAAGGATAGGACAATAGGGAGTGGCTGAGTATAAAACAATGGGGTCATGGCTGAGGATAATACAAGGACAGAAGTCCCGAGATGAGACAGACTGAAGGTGAGGACAAAGAGTGTGGATGGTGGATATACCGAGGCCCAGACCGGTGTCCAAGTGTTATGCATGTGGCGTGGACACTTGGTTATGGATATAGGATGGTTGCTTGGTTAGCACTGCCAAATAAACAGGTCTCGGTACATGTACTTGACAGTCCCTCGGTGTATCCCCCCACCAATTGTCTAAGTTCTGGCACCAGTTGAACCACCAGGCCTGCTCCATAATTTGGAGCTGGTTCATGTGCTCCAGGGCATCTTGTTTTCATCCCTGGTATCTTGGACCTCCCACCTCAACTCCCACAACTTCAAGGTCACTCCCTCCCAGAATGCCTGCAACTCCTCTACCACCTCCCTCAAAATAGTAACCCTGGGGGCATCCGAACCCCAAGAAGTTGTCAAGCTTTGGTAATGCCAAAAATGCTGACAGGGAGTGGCCAAGTCCTGCAGGCCAAAAGTAGTGGCTTTGGCTTCAACATACTCATGTGTTGCACCCTACTCTCTATATGTGCCACTAATTTGAGATGGAAGATGAACCTGGGAGGATGCTGAGAATGTCGGCCCAAGTAGAGGACTTAACAGAAGGAGGGAAGTAAAGGGGCCTAAGGCTAGTCGATACCCAGAATGAGGAAGTATTGTTATGGCCCATGCCACCAATAAACCCACATTAAACCCCACAACCACCCACACTATTTCTGGGACCTTTCCGACTGCTCAAAGCCTGAATAACTGCTTTCCAATAGTCCAATGCATCTATCTGAGGTTCTGCATTTCCAAACCTCCAAAGAATCCGAAGCCAAGGTTCCGCTCCTTTGATAAACAATGTGCAGGATCATCGCATACCTCACTCCCTTGTTTTTCATTCTATATTGCCCCTTGTACTCTCTTCCCCCCATTGTCTTTACTTGGCAAAAGATAGTACAAGACTAGATACATGTATATAAGTCATCAGTCAACTGGACTATTTGCCAGTATAAATATCAACTTAATTCTGCATCATAGTTTCCAATTCAGTTCCGGTAAATTTTCTAACTTTCCAAAATTAGGGACAGACGATCAAGGAGGGTGCAACACATAAGTTGAAGCCAAGTCCCTGTGAGCTCGAACCACTCGTACTGCCCTATACCGTGAACAGTCCTAAGACCCCCAGCGCTTCTGTTTTTCCATCTCCATTCCAATTCCAATTGTGAACCCGTGACTTTCAGCCCCTCCTGATGGCAGGGAAGGTCTAATAAGACTGATAACTGACACACAGAGCAACAAGTGCCTTTG
>QLPG01023005.1:0-15492 GCA_003314385.1 Gomphus sp. MG54 | reverse complement strand
GAGGAATATGATTCAGTATAGCTAGTGGTAATGGTTGAGGCATAGCCTGAGGAATACGATGGGATATAGCTAGTGGCAACGGAGGAGGCATTGGTCGAGGAATATGACTGGGTATAGCCAGTGGTAATAGCAGAAGCATAGAGACCCTGTGATGTGACTGGATGACTGGATGAGCCTGAGCCATTGCACATAACTGAGTAATGCCAACTGTGCCTATTGGGATTTCTGGTATGTTTACAGGAGCTGTCAATCTCCCTCTACAAGGGTGACACAGTAACCTCTACAGGCTTTCAAGGCCCTCCGTTCCTTTCCATACACTTCCTGTTCAGATAAATGGGAGAGGAAGTAAGAGAATAGGGAAAGCAGCATAGGGGCACATAGGAGTGGGGGTATGAGAGGTGGATATATACAGTTCAGAGAGGCTGGGAACAAGAAAGCAGATACAGGGAAGTGTAAGAATAAACAAAATCATATGAGAAAGAATGAAAAATTACATACTGTCATAGCCTATATAGATACAGAGACAGTAGATTGAAAACAGCAGCCTATATGCTAGGTTGTCAAGTCCACATACCGAGGCCCATCCGCCGGGAGTGCAGACCGAGCAATCATCCTATATCCACAACCAAGTGCCCGTGTTGCATGCATAACACTTGGTACGCCGGTTTTGGCTCGGCACGCCCACCATCCACACTCCCTGTCTCCACCCTTCGGTCCGTCTCCCCTTGGGACTTCCTGTCCTTGTATTATCCTTGGACACGACACTATTGTTTTATACTCGGCCACTCCCTATTGTCCCATCTTGAGTCACGATTCTATTATCCTCTCTTTTATTGTTCTATCCCCGCTTTGCATCCCTTGTTCTAATTTTTTTTGTTGTGGACAATAACCACATGCTCTGCATACCTTGTTGTCCCACATTCCTTATTCCACATGTTGCTTCTTAGGACATGCATGTACATATTTCCTCATTCTGGGTATCAACTAGGCTTAGGCCCTTCTACCTTCTTCTCTTCTGGTAAGTCCTTGACTTGGGCCGGCATCATCAGCATCCCCCCGAGTATCTGTCTGTGGCAAATACAGTGGCACACACGGCAAGTAGGGCACAATTAAAACAACACACCCAAGCATGGTATGATTATTCTACGACCATGCTATGTTATTAGGGTTTATCAAAATTCTGTTTCATTCATATGAGGGTGTTTCTTACAATCACTCATTGGGAGGTAGTTTTTTATTATTATCAGTTATTTTGCATGGAGGTCTCTCAGTGTTATTTTCCTTAATTATTCATGGATAATTATTTTTCCCATTATCTCCTACCTTTTTTTAGCCACACCTTAAATAAAATCCTATATGGTAAAGTCCACACAAAATTTTGATATTAGCAGCTGCAAGCTATTTTGTAGGAATTATAATACTCCTTTGCTGGCAAGGTTGGGGTTTGAACCAAGTTGTTGTTCTGAATATAAGGCCTTTGACCACTAAGCTACTAGTCCCTTTGGGTGACAGGGCTATTCTCATGTTATCTTTTACCGATGTCGGGGGCTTTTCTAACATATTTCCCATGATATGAGCTCATTGTTCCACTTCACCCTGAGGTGGCGCATCCAAAACTGCTTTCCAGACAACCTAACAAATACATACTGTGCAGGTGGAGTGAACCTCTTTATGTTGAATCTGTTGCCGCTGCCGCTAACTGTATGTTTTCGTTTCCAAATTTACGTAACCTTATCTATTAGATGGTCTTTTACATTGGAGATTTCTCCAAACCCATCGATTCATCACAAATTATCCACTTGACCGATCCATCGCAAGCAGAGACAGTAAAGGACAGCGACGTAGTTGAGCGATGGAATCACATTTTTGAATGGGACTCCAATTGCCTGAAAGGTTCAACACTCGAAGAATGGAGGTCTACAGGCGATCCCATGTGCGACGAGGTTCTCGAATCAATGTTTCCAACTTCGTCTTCTTCTTCTAGCATTGGTGTAGATTTGCTGGAGCGTCTCCAGTTGGATGCAGCTGCCAATCCGGAGGGACCTTCACAAGCGTTGCTTGAGGATGTTTCATGCTGTCAGGAGTCGGATACTGACGGACTTCGGTACTGCCAAGGGGTGTTGTCGAAAAGTTGGGTGGACTATGGCCAAGTCCTGCAGGCCAAGAGTAGTGGCGTTGGCTTCAACGTACTCGTGCGTTGGCTTCAACGTACTCGTGCATTGCACCCTACTTGCCGTGCGTGCCACTGTATTTGCAACAGACAGATACTCAGGGGGATGCTGAAGATGCCGGCTCGAGTCGAGGACTTAACAGAAGAGAAGAAGGTAGAAGGGCCTAAGCCTAGTCGATACCCAGAATGAGGAAGTATGTACATCCATGTCCTACTTATATAGGTTAAGAAGCGACATGTGGAATAAGGAATGTGGGACAACAAGATATGCAGAGCATGTGGTTGTTGTCCACAACGAACAAAATTAGAACAAGGAATGCAAAGCGGGGATAGAACAATGAAGGACAATATAATAGGATTGTGACTCGAAATGGGACAATAGGGAGTGGCCGGATATAAAACAATGGGGTCACGTCTGAGGATAATACAAAAACGGGGAGTCCCGAGGTGAAACGAACCGAGGAGTGCGGATGGCGAATGTGCCGAGCCGGGACCGGTGCACCAAGTGTTATGCAGGCAACGCGGGCACTTGGTCGTGGATATAGGATGATTGCTCGGTCGGCACTGCCGGTGGATGTGTCTCGGTACATGGACTTGACACACGCTTGCCCCTGGACGGTATAGCTGCGAGTCCTTTTGAGATATTGGAAGCGCAGGCGTTTTTCTTGCAACATTCTGTTACGATCATGCAGTCGTTGCTTGTCAAGTACACGTACCAAGGATCCGATAACTCGACAGTACCGACTGAGGCACTCCATTAGTAACCAAGTACGAACAATTCAATGAGTTGTCCTCGGCCAGACGCGCATATCGGTCACACCCCTCATTCCTACACCTACTCCTCACTCCTCGAACCGCCTTACCACGGGACTTCCTGCCCTTGTGTTATCTTTGGTTATGGCCTTGTTTCACAATCGGGCATTTCCTATTGTGCTAGGGCACGTCCTATTATCCGGTCCTTCATTGTTTTATTTCCACCTTACATTTCTTATTCTAATTTTACTCATTGTGGACAATGACCACATGCTCTGCATACCTTGTTGTCCCACATTCCTTATTCCACATGTCACTTCTTAACCTATATAAGTAGGACATGCATGTACATACTTCTTCATTCTGGGTATCGACTAGGCTTAGGCCCTTCTACCTTCTTCTCCTCTGTTAAGTCCTCGACTCGGGCCGGCATCTTCAGCATCCCCCTGAGTATCTGTCTGTTGCAAATACAGTGGCACGCACGGCAAGTAGGGTGCAACACACGAGTACGTTGAAGCCAATGCCACTACTCTTGGCCTGCAGGACTTGGCCATAGTCTGCCCGACCTTTCGACAACACCCCTTGGCAGTACCAAAGTCCGTCAGTATCTGACTCCTGACATTGCTGCATTTTAGCCTCGCGGGTGGATTTGCCAGGTGTGTGTGGACCCCCCCATTAAGTGTAGCATGACATTTTTTACTGAAACACTTTGGAAAGTCCCTGACCTACATCTAGATTCCAAAGTAGCATCAAAGGCAGTCCAAGCTTGACTTTAAGTTAAGAGAGAGGAAGACCACCTATGTTAATTTGCCATGCCTGGTGGCAGCCTTTTGCAAGAATGGTGCCTGGCAGCCACCCTTTTTTTTCTTATCATAAGGTGTATGCCACAAACCTCCATATTATAGATATCTCCACCATCTCCATTCATATTGCAGCACATACACTTGGTATACTAAGTCCTTTCTTGTCCATGTTTGTTTCAGTTCAAAATTTTCTCATTAGCTGTGGCATACATGATTGCAGAAAAGGCAGCTGATATCATTCATGCAGCTCATTGAGAGTGACTGTACAATTCCTTATATGTCTGTGGAGGTTAGTGATGAGAGATGTTGGTGATGAAGAATTAAAATCATTTAATTCATTATTCATAATTAATATGATCAGGGCCAATTCTCGAGAAAAGCAATCACCTTCAATCAGTGTTTTCATCAAACATTGTACATGCCTATGAGTTCTTGAAAGGATTCTATATGCGCTTCCATTCCCATCCAATTTTATCCATATAGTCATTGATCTATCAAAGGATATTTAATGAACAAGGTGTGATATGAATTTCAGAGAATGAAACTCACCAGGGAGATTGAACTCCATAAAAAGGAAAATAAAGTAGAAAAAATTCAGTGCATTACAATAAGGATGATGACTAAAGCTCATCAACACCAAATGCCCTCCCCATGCTCCCCAGCTTCACTCACATCTCCTCCCATTTGGCATGTGGGTCAGACAGTGTGGTGATTGCGTCACCAGAGACAGGAGAGGCAGCATCAAGTGTATCAATTCAGCAAGACACTTCTTGGGATTTACATTCATTTCACGAATATACCTAACAGCAGTTTTGCAAGATCGGCAGCAGTAAAAGATTCAGAAATCTTCTGTGTATTGTGCCTGAGAGAGGTCACCATAATACGGCTACAGCGGCTTGTGAATGCTAGCAATGGTATAGAAATAATGCCTGTCTCACCAAGCTGGATGATGGGTGATGGGATGAGTGGACTTCCAAAATGTAGATGGCAGATTAGAAATCTATGGAGTAGTCAGATAGATGGCAAATGGCAGTTCTGACAGTGACATGGAACAGGCAGGTAAAAGGCACCTGAAGAAGGCAGGGAGATATATTTTCTTGACAGTGCCGGGCAGGTTCTCAAAGTGATTAGAGAGGGCTTTGTAAAAGGTTTGAGATAGGACAGCATCGGAAGAATTAATTGGATACTTGTTTAGAGGTCCAGAAACAGCAGCATTAGAGTTCAATACCCATCATAGCAGACTCATCAATGCCCAGCAATATCATTGGCAGTCCTTGCAAGAAGCGTTGGAGCATCATGTTCTATGATCATTTAGAGGGAGAAGGAGGAATTTCATATGGGGTAAACATAGCTGTCGGACCTGCAGTTTTACCAGCGGGGCTTTGAAAGTGGCACTTGCACATTAAGGTTAATGAGTGCGTGCTTTCTTCCTTCATGGGTTGATTATGTGATGGATGACTGCTAGCTTGAATTCCGTGAGCAAACCCAAACAAAAAAATAGCAGAACTCACCTATCTACCCATCTTTGTACTTGTTTCCAACTTCGGAGGTGCTGAGCACAACCCTCTGGATGTGTGCACAGGGCAAGAGCCGTCTTGAGCTTTGCAGAGGTCATTGGTGTGGTCTTCTAGGGACAGATGTTTCTTGTCCTCATCAGAGTTGTGCGGTCAATTGTTCACCTGTGTGAGTCCCCAGTGTGCAGAAGTGCCACAGGAGGCTGGGGCAATGGGATCCTAAAGATAATGAATTATCATCATTTTTGAGATGCAAAACCAAACAAAAAAATTAGCAGAACTCACCATTGAACCCTTATTGCCACTTGCTTCCTACCGTGAGTCCCCGGCTTAGGAAGGAGGAGCATGTACCAGCCATCAAGCCACTTCCCACTTCGAGTCCCAGCTCACGGAGAATGAAGCCACTGCCCACTTACATCCTCATTGCAAACATGCTTCCCAAGTGCACTCTTCCCAAGTTCAGGAGCAGGTTTGGCCTTGTCATCAAGATTGATAAGTTCACCATCACTGTAGAGTGCTAGTATGGCCTTGGACAGTCTGCCATGTACCTGGGTCATCATTATTGCTGGAGTCGCGGTGGAAGGAGAGGCCACTCTTGCTGATGAGACAGTTGCTCGCACAGGGTGTAGGGCACCTGAAACAATACACGACACAGCAACACCAGTGCACCACATGTGCTGACAGCCCCACACATGGGGATGTCAGGAGGTACAGTGTGTTGGTGCCATGGCGTGGTGCATTTGGTCAGGCGTATAGCCATGGTAGGAGGAAAGAAGTTGGCATGTCCTGGATGCAGTGGATGTTTGTGTTGTGCACCCACCACATGCCAAGGTCCTACCACATCGTGCATGGTAGAGGGAAGATGTTAGCATGTTGTGAACCCACCACATGTCAAGGTCTTTTCTCCATCATGCACAATGTGGCAACACCAGCACAACTCCCATCCTGAGTGCAGGGCAGTCAAGACTTGGGATGTGCTGGTGTGCACCAAGTGGGAGGAGGAGAGAGTTGAACTGGTCACCTGACATGGTGAACCAGTCACATGACTGGGGTGCAGGTGGGCTTAGATAATTTTTTTGCTTACAAAGTGCTGACTAAAAACCCACCTGAACCCACAGCCATTATGATGTATACTATAGATAGAGACTAGTTCTGTAGCACAAAGTAACTTAACAATCAATCTTACTATCACCCATAATCTACTGGATTATCTAGTGCATCAAGCACCCTTAGGTATGTTGATCTGAAGGTCAGTGCCTCCCTCTTTTAAGTAAATTGATTTGAAGGTCAGTGCCTCTCTCTTTTAAGTACATTGATCCAAAGGCCAGTGGTTAAAGTAGAAGACAAACAGTTTCTGCTATAGTCACGTGACTCCAATGTCACATTACGTCATTTCACACAAGGATCTGGCAACATCAACAAAGAAATTATTCTGAGACCACAGATCAATGGCATAGAACTATATGTACATGGTCTTGGTTTTACTTTTTGAAAAAAAAAACACTATTACAAATGTAGTATATCCAAACTTTCAAACATCTTCCTAAAATTCATAATCACATTTTTAACTAGTCTGACACTGTCAAATTGTTTTTGGTCACAAAATTTTTGCACTGACATAAGCACCCATATAAGGAATATTATGTATATAGAAAGACATTCCCACAGATAAGGTAGATGACAGATGCATTTCACTAAGATCATGTGACTCAAGTGTCATATCTACCATTTTTCACAAGGATCTGGCAACATGCCAGATCCTATTCTAGCTGAGTTAGACAAGGCTCATATTGTATAGTGTAGTACAATCATTTTTGCCAAAAAAATTGCTCTTCTATAGCAGAATACAGGTTGTTTTTTCAAAAAGAAATTTCAACAATGGAAATTTTTTGTGCTGTGACTGTGACATGGTCACATCCCATGACCATAGTGGAAACTGTTTGTCTTCTACCTTAGTAGAAGGTTTCTTGGTTCAAACATAAAAAGTACACAAAAACATAGAAAAAGAACTAAATCAGATTTATAGAACATCTGTGGAAATAATCCTAGGCAAGGGGGGAATGATAATTCCCATACATAAACTATTATTCCTACACGTAATTGAAAAGGTACCTGCCAAGGCCCCCTCTAAACAATTCTTTTTGGACATCAACCCAGACAGGCATCCTGTCAAGTACACGTACCGAGGTTCCGGTTATTTGGCAGTGCCGACCGAGCAGCCATTCTACGTCCACGTACAAGTGTCCACGCCACATGCATGTCACTTAGTACACTGTTCTAGGCTCGGCACATTTCGCCACACCATTTTCCCGTTCCTCAATCTGCTTCACTTCGGGACTTCCTGTCCTTGTATTATCCTTGGTCACGACTCCATTGTTTTATACTCGGCCTCTCCTTATTGTCCTATCTTGAGTCATGATTCTATTATCCTGTCTTTTATTGTTCTATCCCTGCTTTGCATTGCTTGTTCTAATTTTGTTCGTTGTGGACAATGACCACATGCTCTGCATACCTTGTTGTCCCACATTCCTTATTCCACATGTTGCTTCTTAACCTATATAAGTAGGACATGCATGTACATATTTCCTCATTCTGGGTATTGACTAGGCGTAGGCCCTTCTACCTTCTTCTCCTCAGTTAAGTCCTCGACTCAGGCCGGCATCATCAGCATCCTCCCAAGTATCTGTCTGTTGCAAATAGGTGGCATGCACAGCAAGTAGGGCACAACGCACAAGTACATTGAAGCCAACACTACTACTCTTTGCCTGCAGGACTTGGCCATAGTCCACCCGACCTGTTGCCAACACCCCTCGGCAGTACCGAAGTCCATCAGTGATGGCAGGGAAGGTCTAATAAGACTGATAACTGACACACAGAGCAACAAGTGCCTTTGGGGCTTGTCAATATAGATGCTAAAGACAAGTATATAACAAAGTAACTACTAACCTTTGGGGCTTGTCAATATGGATGCTAAAGACAAGGCCCAAAGGTGTGCAATGGTGCGTCGTTATGGGCGCTTATTTAAGCGCCAGAGAACGCACATGCAAAAGAGAAAAGCGCAAAAGAGAACCAAAGATGCAAGTGCAAAACACAAATGCAGGGGAATAAAATCATGACCCAACAATCAGTACCCGACATCCACTTGCCATTGTCTTGTTGGAGGGTTTGCTTAGGCTTTCTTCACACCAAAGATTTGTCATGGTTCTTGGGTTACCTCTGTTACAGTTCCAAAACAACAATGCCCATGCTAGCCTACTTCTTCACTCCAAACCTTTGTTCAAAGTTAGGGATACAATGAGATCTGAAAAGTGTAGCACGTAAGCTGAAGTCAAGTCCTATGCCAAACCTCTGTGAAGTTTCAACCTTGCCAAGATACAACTTAAGAACCTTGCTGCTTGCATTCTTAACAGCCAGCCAAAAACATTATAATATTTTTTTGTTGCCAAGATATGGCTGATTTAAGTAGAATTTTTCCTTAGGAGAGGCTTGGATTCTGAAGCTTGATTCAGCTCTAAAAATGACTAAAAATAATAGGGAGCATTCTCTGTTCCCTAACAGGTGGCCCTTAGGTGACTTCTCCTATATAGGCAGCCAGAGGGCTACCCTTCTTGTATAGGTGGCCACTGTCAAGATTCGGTGACGCCGAGATATCGGTTAAGTCCTGCAAACCATTACGGGGTGGCTAGGCTTCAATGTGCTCTTGCGTTGCGCCCTGCTCTTCCGTGCGTGCCACTAATTTGGATAGCGAGAGGAGCCTCGAGAGGATGCCGAGGGCATCGGCTCGAGCGAAGGACTTTAGAAATAGAGAGCGGACAAAGGGGTGCGAATCAATTGATATTCTGAGTGAAGAACTATCTACATACATCCCGCTACTTTTATAGTTAAGAAGCAAGATGTGGAACAGGGTGGCGTAAGGAATGGAAACAATAAGGTATGAGGCAACCACATGGAGGCTTTGTCCACAGTGATCAGAAAATAGAATAAGGAATGTAGGCGGTATTAGAATAATAGAGTATGGCTGAAAATAAGATAATGAAATGGTGGGCGGGAAAAGAACAATAGAGGACGGCCTAAGATAAAACAATGGCAATGGCCAGGACAATGAGTGGCCGTCATGTTGTTCGGGGGAAACGGGTAAAGGAGTGGATAGGGGGTGAAGGAACAATGAAAGGGGGTGTATGAGGGGAGTGGTCCATACGATGCACCGGGTGTGCCGAGCCGAGGCCGCGCGGTGGTGCGAGATAATGCAGGTGAGGGCCGGTTGGTCGGTATTCCAGAGTGAGTCGGTACTCGGTGTTGTGGGCTTGACAGCCACAGGGCCACCCTTCTTGAACAGGCTGCCACAGGTATGGCAAAGTAACCTCATAGGTGGCTGCAGGGCTGCTATCCTTGCAAAGTGGGCTGACAGCAGCCATGGCAAAGCCACTTTGCTGTGCCTCCTACCTGAAAGGTGGAGCACAGCTAGTGTATACTAATTCTGAGCTGATTATGTAACACCCCAATAAGGCAATACCTTCTTGAGTCTAGTGGAAGTCTTGGTTAATGCTCTGGCCAATGGTTAAGGAGTTTAACTAGAACTACTCTCTCTATCTAATATCTTTTGTATTTTATTTGTTTTTATTTTGTCCTCATGTATGTGCTTTTCTATGCCAATGTTAGAATATATAAATGATGTAGTTCTAATATAAAGTAATATCTCCCAAAGGTGAAGCAATGGCAAGGTTTTGAATAGGATTTGGCTTCAACTTATGTGTTAGGTCTACTGGACTGCACTGGACCCAAATTTTATATAGACTGAACATGATAGTGAGAGAAGAAATGAAGACAGAAATGAATGGAGGAAGCTTAGTTGAAATCTTAGTCAATTATCTGACTGAAGAACAGACTACTGAATGTACAAGATTTTATACTACTTGCAAATCTATGAGGAGTTGAATAGATTCCTATAATAGATGAGAAAGTCCGCAGATTGAAAGTGTGAGAATAGAATACTATATCCCAATCTTGATCCCCTCCATGACATTGAGGGGTGATGTCTCCCACCAATTCCCAATGGAGTTACCCTATAAGGAACATAGTAGCAGATCAGATATAAGAAATAGAAATGACAGAACAGAATTTCAAATAAGGAAAGTAGAGAGTAGCAGATCAGATATCAGAGATAGAAAGGACAGAGCAGAATTATGAATAATAGAAATGACAGAACAGAATTTCAAATAAGGAAAGTAGAGAGTAGCAGATCAGATATCGGAGATAGAAATGACAGAGCAGAATTATGAATAAGGAAAGTGGAGTGGAACATATAAGGAAATATTAAAAGTAATAAAGGTGAAGATGGATGTGTGAGCATATAGGGGACAGACATAATAAGTGGAGCATATTGAAAATTGCATGTGATTCCAAGACAGATATGCGAGGTACATTGAATTCAGAGGCTGATGAGCATATAGCTGAAAGGGTGAACAAGGTAGAGTTAGGCTAAATGTGGCTGGCTTGAATAGTTAGGCATATTAGTGTAGTGGTTCCTAATAGCCAATACAAAGGTTTTGAGTTCATCTAAGAACCGGTCTGAGGAGGTGGCTATTGATGTGTGCCGGAGCATGAAGGTCATGTGTATTCATTCCTAGTAATGATAATATTTTAGTATAGGTGTGAGTTCCTTACTGTTAAGGATAGAGAATGATGTAGTTGTAATCCTAATATAATATCTCCCAATATCAAAACAATGGCAAGGTTCTGAATAGGGTATGGCTTCAAAATATGTGTTGCACCCACTGGACCACACTGGACCCTAATTTTATATAGATAGAATGTAATAGTGAGATGGAAATTAAAATAGAAGTGAACAGAGGAAGCTTAGTTGAAATCTTAGTTGATTTTCTAATCGAAGAGTAGACTACTGGATGTATAAGATCTTATACTACTTGCTAGTCTACAAGGAGTCAACTAAATTCCTATAATAGATGAGAAGTCTGAAGATTGAAAGTGCAAGAACAGAATACTATGTCCCAATCTTGATCATTTCTGTGATATTGTGGGATGACATGTTAACCTGATTCCCAATGGAGTTACCCTATAAGGAATGTAGCAATAGAATGGATATCAGAAATAGAAATGATAGAGCAGAAAAGCAAATAAGGAAAGTGGAGTGGAACATATAAGGAAATATTAAAAGTCATAAAGGCAAAGTGGTCAATAGAAATACTGAGAATAGATGTGTGAGCATATGGAGGATGGATGTAATAAGTGGAGCATAATTGAATGTTACATGCAACATCAAGAGCAAATAGGCTGAATACACGAAGTGCACTGAATTCAAAGGCTGATGGAGCATATGGCTGAAATGGTAAATGGGGCAGAGTTAGGCTGAATTTGGCTGGTTTGAATGGTCAGGGATGCTGGCATGGCAGTTCCTAATAGTATCCCCCCCTTACATCTGAGTCCCACAAGGTCACAGAAATGAAGTCATAGATGGAGGCAACATTGGGATTTGAATATGCAAAGGTGTATAAGAGTAGCCATTAGGAATTGTTAGAGGGTAATGATCATCAACATCACAAATAGATGAAATCTACATCAACCCCACCTATGTTCAAAAACTCATAGGCTTGTACTCCTCACACATCACTAACTATCTGAACAGCACATCACCTCCCATTCTGTTGACATCCTTACTCCCTCATCTTTGACCATTGAGTATAACAAGGTACAACTTGAAGAAGTAGCATGGATGTGATTGATATGTGAGAGCTATGGGTAGAAGGTTTGCACTTGAAAAGTGAAAAGTTAAGTAATATTTACTTCTGTCAAGTACATGTACCAAGGATCTGGTAACTCAACAGTACCGACCAGACACTCCATTAGTAACTGAGTACAAGTCACTCGACGAGTTGTTTTCAGCTTGACACACATACCGGTCACATTCCTCACTCCCATCCCACACCTACTCTTGGCCCCTCCCTAACCCTATCATAACCACCCATCAATCCTTGATCTACCTCACCTCGGGAATTCCTGTCCTTGTATTATCCTTGGCCATGGGTATATTTTTATAGCCAGTCACTTCCTATTGTCCTAGCCTTGGCCACATTTCTATGATTCTATCCTTTATTATTCTATCCCTGTTTGTATTCCTTCATTCTAATTTTACTCATTGTAGACAATAACCACATGCTCTGCATACCTTGTTGTCTCACATTTCTTATTCCATATGTCGCCTCTTAAACCTATATAAGTAGGACATGCATGTACATATTTCCTCATTCTGGGTATCAACTAGGCTTAGGCCCTTCTACCTTCTTCCTCTCCGTTAAGTCCTTGACTTGTGTCAAGCGTCGGTTACTGACGGACTTCGGTACTGCCTAGGGGTGTTGGCGAAAGGTCGGGCGGACTATGGCCAAGTCCTGCAGGCCAAGAGTAGTGGCGTTGGCTTCAACGTACTCATGCGTTGCACCCTACTTGCCGTGTGTGCCACTGTATTTGCAACAGACAGATACTCGGGGGGATGCTGATGATGCTGGCCCAAGTTGAGGACTTAACAGAAGAGAAGAAGGTAGAAGGGCCTAAGCCTAGTTGATACTCAGAATGAGGAAATATGTACATGCATGTCCTACTTATATAGGTTAAGAAGCAACATGTGGAATAAGGAATGTGGGACAATAAGGTATGTAGAGCATGTGGTTATTGTCCACAATGAATAAAATTAGAACAAGGAATGTAATGGGGATAGAACAATGAAGGACATAATAATAGAATGTGTCAAAAGATAGGACAATAGGAGGTGCCAGGCTATAAGACAAGGCTTGTAACCGAGGATAGTACAAGGACAGGAAGTCCCGAGGTGAGACGGACCAAGGGGTGGGGACAGGGAGTGTGGATGGTGGACGTGCCAAGCCAAAACTGGCATACCAAGTGTTATGCATGCAATGCAGGCACTTGGTCATGGATATAGGATGATTGCTTGGTCGGCAATGCTGAATAGATGGGTCTCGGTACAGGTACTTCACAACTTGGGCCAGCATCATTAGCATCCTCCCGAGTATCTGTCTGTTGCAAATCGGTGGCATGCACAGCAAGTAGGAAACAATGCATGAGTACGTTGAAGCCAACACCACTACTCTTGGCCTACAGGACTTGGCCATTGTCTGCCCAACACCCCTCGGCAGTACCGAAGTCCATCAGTACCTGAACCCTGACAACTTCTTAGCATTCATCATTTGCTTATCAGTTCTTCTAGTACACCTGCCTTGAAATTCACAGTAACAAGGGTGATTTCAATGCCATATACTATCAAAATGGGAGGTTGGGAAAGGAAGTCAATTGCATGCCTTGGCTGAGGGGTCGAAAGGCAGCCAGATCTTGCAAGCATTGTATTAAGCAGAGGAACACTTGTCTGAGGAAGTAGGAGGGTGATTTACATTTAGGTTCTTGTGTGTGGTACAGTGAGAGGTGCATAGGTTGTAATATCGATGAATGAGAGAGGGGAACAAGTAAGCCAAAAAATGACAAGGGACAGAAGAAGGATTAGAATCCCAAAGTTGCCGAAAAGCTAAAGTTGAAGAAAAGGGGGAGGGAGGATATGCCAGAGGAAACAATAGATGATGATAATGAGACAGGCCCTTTAAAAAAGGCAAGGATAGAGCCTAAGATGAATACTCCCTTATTCCTCCCAGACTTACCTACCCCCGACCTCCTCCACAACCATCCCCTCCACCTCCTGAGCTGTCTCCACCTACTGTAGCACTAATACTATATATCATTCTATTGTCGCCAACACCATCTGCTCTTGTCCCTTCACTTCCAACCTTCCCCACCATCCTTTCTCTCCACTCTCCCTTACCACCTTCTCCACCTACTGTACAACTGTCAGCTGTAGCCCCTGCACCTCCTCTTCATTTGCTTGTCATCAACCTCACCCTCACAATTCAAGGGCTTACGTGCTTTGTCAATTTTCCTCACTGGGAGATGATGGATAACTGGTGGGAAAATTCTGAGAGACAGGTTGAAATAGGGGAATTGCAAGCTAAGGTGAGGAACTTGGTGTTACAGATATGTTACCAAAGGCTGTGAGTAGGGAATTGGTGCTGGAGCCACCTCTAGTGTGGGGTACCTAGGAGAATTGGATAGGAAGTGGTCAGCCTAGGAATGATTGGGATGATATTGAGGATAGACAGTTGTCAGAAGTAGGAATGTAATATAGAAAAAAATGTATTTGGACTCAAGGGATTTTTTGTATTTTGTTTAAACTTAAATTTGAAACTGAATTGAATGAGTGATTTTGAATTGAGAGTTGAACTTGAAAATGGAAAGAAGATACTGAATTGTGAGTGTAAAATGAATTGAAATCAGAATAAGCAAGAGTGAATGGAAAATAAAGTGTGAGGTGCTTATGAAATAGGTAGTGGTCCAGGTTTGGATGGGTACAACTTGTGAAAGTCTTGAATAAGTTCTGACATGTTGTTAACTTCTGTTGTGAAGATGATATTAAAGCTAAACACAGAAAATACTAGAAATTTATATGAGTTTAAAAGTCAAGACAAGTTTAAATAAATGCAGCTCACTTCAGACTTCAACTTGAAGATATGAAGTGGCTCTATATGTGAGTCTAGTATTAAAGGAAATAAAGAACAATGAAAGGATTGAGTGCCACTTGAAAAAAAGAAGAATAAGGTATGACAATACAAAGAAAGAACAATAGGAGAATGAAACAATTCACACTGCAGTATTCCACCCAGTCCTTTATTATCTATTGGAATGGAAAAGACTTTGAACTGACTTTATAGTGTGAAACTTAACAGATGATGTTTGCAAGAGCATGAAGGTCATGTGTTTGCATTCCTAGTAATGACAATATTTTAGTGTAGGTGTGAGTGCCTTGCACTGTGAACAATAGTATGTTTCATTTTCTTGTCTTACAGACCACACATCTGTAAGTTATTGTGGAACAATATTGTTCCCAGTATGGGAATGGAATTACTTGAATTTTCATTCTAATTTTGACTCAGGAGTATATAAGTAGAATGCTTTTGTTTTATCTCATTTCAGTCTTTTGTGTCCAAGACTGAAGTGATCATTTTCTATCTGAACCCTACCCTCAATTTTATTGATTCATTGCTCTTTATATAATTATTCTTTGTCTAGTTTTAACATACACCATATCTTGGGAATTATTCCCACTGTATCTGATGATGGTAACAAGGCTGCCTTAATACAGCCTAGTGTCATGTATGGTCATGTGAGTGGGCTGTTAGGT
>QLPG01022989.1:0-10014 GCA_003314385.1 Gomphus sp. MG54 | reverse complement strand
ACTCTGTCATGTTGAGTCGGGCTTGACTCTCTCAACGTGAAGGAGACAAGTCTGACTCAACATAACAAAGGCAAGACCGACTCAACATGTCAAAGATGAGCCTGACCCAAGGTGACGAAGACAAGCCTGACCCAAAGCGAAGACAAGCCTGACCCAAAGTGCCAAAGACAAGCCTGACCAAATGTGTCAGGCTAGTCTTCATCACATTCTGTTGGGCTTGTCTTCATCACTTTGGGTCAGGCTTGTCCATGTCACTGTGCAAGACAGGCCCGATATTGATTGACCAAGTCATAGCTAATGCAAGTTTCACTCGGAAAAACGCACATTGAAAGAAATGATATTCTGACGAATGCTCAATCACCCATAGGCCCATATCCCACCGAAATTGAGATCACGAAGTGCTGGGGTCAGACACATGAAGAAATCCGCATGCGGAGCCCATCTCAACGATCGCACATTTTCTCCAGTGTTTTCTCCTCTAACGTACGCTCAGCCACCCTTAGGTCCATGTTGCATCGATGTGGAGACCGTGAGGTGTCGGAACTGCAAGAAAATAAAGACGATGCGAGGAGAGACCAGGTATGTATCTTCATTCGCGTCGTTATGATCTAAGGATACGTGGTTTACTTGTCTTAATGTGACACAGGAGCCAAGAAAAGTGTCCGTCGTGGATGGTTGCGCATAGTGCAAAGGAGCCGCAAGCTGAGATTCAATGGCGCGTCGAAAAATAATAGTACTCCGATATGTGGACAAACGACCTCGATTCGCCACGGTTGTGACGAGCTTTCTTCTCTCGAGTACTGGCTCCATGTCGTTTAGCTCAGTCAATCTCTGTGCAGGCCAAAAGGCGTGTTCACCATTTTGTCACCAGCGTGCTTTTTGGTTGGCATGCTACTTCGATGGCTGCAGCTGGTGAAACCATCTTTCTCCAAGTCTTCTGTTCCATGGTGAACTGTAAACTTCAATGCAATGTGAGCATACCTTTGCCAACTAGTCTCAACCATTTTTAATCATTCTCCCACAAGACCATCCCATGTCTTTACAGACTCAATCCTACTTAGTAACTTCAGCTACGCTGTTGTGCCATCCCTAGAAATGCCTTCTGTTTACAATCATGCCCATGTACCATGGGGATAGCTCAATTTGCCTTCCTGTGATTTACACATGTGTATAACACCGCCTTGTATGTTGAATATATTATTTCATCCTTTCATTGACACCAAGAAAAAGTACATGAAACTGTCCTAGCAAACAAGACACTGATATATTTGTTGGGTATTCTTGAGAGTGCAAATATTGGTGTGATGCATCTCATGTACCAATGTTGAGTATGATGGTTTCCCACTGCACAGTTACAACATGAACCACAGCTCTTTTTGCAGTATCTTACTGTTACAAGACTATGACATGTACACTTGGTAGGTGATAACTCCAAAAGGTGCAGATAGTAGGACACTGAAGGGAGCCTGCAACAGAACTGTTTGGTGATAATGAGAATATGAAATCAGTGATATAGCATGACCCATAAAATGACTATGATATAAGGTAATGTATGATGTAAACTTGAACTTGAACTTGAACTTGTATTAGAGTCTAGACTGTTTTATACCTAGTTGTGACTTGGACTTATGACTTGACTTGAGACTTTAACTTGAGAACTTGTTGTTACAGAGGTGAGTCAGAGGCCTTATATACAAAATACAAGCAATGATGCAAAACAATGCAAGAGATTAGCTATATCAGTTGAATGACAAGGCATAAGAACAAAGTATGCAAAAGAGAAAACTATAGAAAAACTCTAGAGAAATGATATAGCATCAAGGCTGTATGAAAGGGGTTAGAGACTATAGTAGAGAAATAAGAACCAAATAAGGTAGAAGACAAACAGTTTCTGCTACATCACATGACCGTGATAATGTCACGGTCACAGTGCAAAAATTTTCATTGTCAAAAAAATTTTTGAAAAAAAATTGATTGTGCTACACTATACAATATAAGCCCTGTCCAACTCAGCTAGAATAGTATCTGTCATGTTGCCAGATCCTTGTGCAAAATGGTAGATATGACACTTGAGTCACGTGACCTTAGTGGAATCCATATGTCATCTACCTTATCTGTGGGAATGTCTTTCTATATATAGAATCCTGCCTTATATGGGTGCTTATATCAGTGTAAAAACCTTTTACCGGTCAGAATAAATTTCTATATATGGAATTTCCCTTATATAGGTGATTACGTCAGCGCAAAAATTCTGTGAGCAAAAATTTTTTGACAGTGTCAGACTGCTTGAAAAATGTGATTATGAATTTTGAAAAAATGTTTGAAAGTTTAGATATACTACATTTGCAATAGTGATTTTTTTCAAAAAGTAAAACTAACAATATGTACATATAGTTCTATGCCATTGATCTATGGTTTTAGAATAATTTTTTTGTTGATGTTGCCAGATCCTTGTGCGAAATGGTGGATGTCACGCTTGAGTCATGTGACTATAGCGGAAACCGTTTGTCTTCTACCTTAGGTAGTGATTGGCACAGGTAACCCCTGGGTATATTATGTCTACCCGTACCCATACCTGCAAAAACCCATACCTGTGTTGTCAGGGGACTACCAGTTTATTCCTCTTTTCCTTCCTTTATTCCTTTTATCTGCTTTATTTCTCTTATTCCTTTGCTTATATTACTTCTTTAATCATTTCTCTATCTTTCCTTTTCATATATTGCTATAATCCTTCCCCTTAATCTTCTATTGTCTTCTTTGCTAGCTATGATAGGTTTGTTATGTCACAGTCGCTGTAGCTATACAGTCGCTGCTTAGGTAAGGGGGTCCTTTGGTTGTTCTCTTCTGGACTTCCCTGCTAGATAAGCAGCTCATATGTATTTAGCTACATTGTCTTTTATATACTTACTTCTGGACCTCCCTGCCAGTGTCTGGTAGTGCCTGTGGGTAAACTTAGGGTTTGAGTCCCTGGGTTAGGCCCTGGGTAGGTCACAGAGCTGTGGTGTTTCCCGCTGTTGGTCTCCCAGCAGGTACTAGAATCAGTACCCGAGTAGGTTGCCCTTACATGTGTGTTACAGGTATGGGTTTTCACAGGTACACTTATATAATTCACAGGTATACCTATATAAGTGAGGTTCAGTGCTGTTATGATGATGAGAAAGGACATAATTGTAATATATATTTGATCTCCCAAAGGCAAGACAATGGCAAGGTTCTGATTGGGGCTTGGCTTCAACATATTACGTTATGCCCACAAGACCGCACGGTCCCTGATTTCATAAAGGCAAGGTAGACAGAAGTGAACAGAGGAACCTTAGTCAAAATCAAGATTGATTTTCTGACTGAAGACTGAACTATGAGTACAAGATCTTTTATACTACTTTCTAATCTATTAGGAGTCGAATAGATTCCTATAATAGAATGAGAAAGCTGAGGATCGTGAAAGGCAAGAAACAGAAATACTACATCCCAAATAATGATCTCCTCTGTGACATTGCGGAGTGACGTGTCACTCGGATTCCCAACGGAGTTACCCTAAGGAACATAATAGCAGATCGGACATAAAGGACTGAGCGGAATTACAAACAGATGAAAATGAAATGAAACGTAATGAAAGATATTAAACATAAATGAGGATGGAATGGAATAGCGAGCATATAGAATGTGACATAAATGAGTGGAGTGAATTGACAGGAGTACATGATGCCAAGATGGATACAGGAGGTGCATATAGTCCATGGGCTGAGGGCATTATGTTGAATAGTGAGCGAGAGTGGAGTTGGGCTGAGTGAGCTGAATTGAATAGTTGACTTGCTGGCATATGGTTCCTGACAAGCACTAACCTCATTTATATAAGCATACCCATGAAAACCTGCCTGCAGGTACAGGTTTGGGCCGGGCTAGAAATCCTGACCCTGACCCTTACCCATGCTACCTGTATCTACTACCCACACAGGTTTCCAATATCTGTGCCAATCACTACAAATAGGGGTGATGAGTAATGAGAAAAAACTAGCAAAATAGGAAAAAGGTATGAGTCATGCCAAGATAAGGGAAAATATAAGGTAGAAGACAAACAGTTTCTGCTATGGTCATGTGACTCAAGCGCGACATCTACCATTTCGCACAAGGATCTGGCAACATTGACAAAAAATTATTCTGAGACCACAGATCAATGACATAAAACTATATGTACATAGTGTTGGTTTTACTTTTTGAAAAAAATCACTATTGCAAATGCAGTATATCTAAACTTTCAAACATCTTCCCAAAATTCATAATCATATTTTTTAAGCAGTCTGACACTGTCAAAAATTTTTTGGTCACAAAATTTTTTTTGTCTTGGTATATGCTCCACACACCCACTCTGCTGTTCCCTCTTTGGGTTTCTCTACCTCCTCTACCATCACCACCTTCTCTTCTCGCTTCCTCTTCTCTTTCTTCTCCTTCTCAACTTTCAAGGGTTGTTCTAGGGCAATTTCAGGTTCAGGTTCTGTACTTTCTTCAACTGCTAGTGGGGTGAAGTAGTTTATAGATACCCAGGGCTAGGAGGACGTCCTTTTCACTCCTGCCCCTTCTGAAAATCCTCCTTCTTCAACATGTCCAGCACCTCCCTTTTTTTTTCTTTTTGTCCACCCATCTATTGTTGCTCTGACCTTCTGTATACCTTGAGGTTTGGGACAGTTTTGTGCTATGTGTCCTTGCTTTCTGCAGTTGAAGCACATTACCACCCTTACTGGCTTCCCTTGAGCCTTATCAATCTCCATGGGTTGTGGTCCCAAAGTGGGTGGGGAAGCAAGTGGTTGAGCTGGAGTAAATTGTGGGTTCCTTGGAGTCTGCCATGTCCTTGGTCCTATAGTCCCCCTTTTTGTTGCTTGGTATTCACGTAACTGGCTATCAAAATGGAGGGCATATGACTTCCACTTGTTATACATTGTTGGAATAGTCTTCAGTGTGTAAATCCGCTCCACCACCTGTTGGGACAGGTTCCTCTTGAGCAAGGCAACATATCCTTCATCATTATACCCTCTCTGTGACCTATGTTCCTCAAACTCCATGAAGAACTCTGTTGCTGGCCTTCTTCCTTGTCTCAGCTGCTCTAGCTTTCATTGAGCCATTTCTTTCTTATTTGGGTCATGGAATGTTATCAGCAGCTCAGTACAGAATTTCTCCCAACTCTGGTAGCTTTGTGTTCCTGCTTCCAGTTCCCCTGTGACACGACTTGCCCACTGAGCCACAAACTTGAATTTTATATAAGATAAGGCAAAGCAGATCTTTTGCATATGGTCTACTTTGAAATATGATGCATCATCCTCAAAGTTCAAGTAGAGCTCGTGTAGGAAGATATCAATCTTCTCTGATGAGCTGTCAAATGGTTCTGGTCTTGTGATTTTGCCAGCTGATGGGATAGAGGAGGTGGTTGTATGCAAGGATTTGTCATTGGAATAGATAAGGATGTTACCCACATAGACGATGGTGCAGTTGTCTAATAGATTGCTGAAAATGTTGTTCATGAAGCACTGAAATGCAGCAGGGGTGTTATATAAACCAAATAGCATGACTGTCAAGCATCAGATACTGACGGACTTTGGTACTGCCAAAGGGTGTTGGCGAAAGGTCAGGTGGACTATGGCCAAGTCCTGCAGGCCAAGAGTAGTGGCATTGGCTTCAACATACTCATGCGTTGCGCCCTACTTGCTGTGCGTGCCACTGTATTTGCAACAGACAGATACTCGGGGGGATGCTGAGGATGCCAGCCCAAGTTGAGGACTTTAACAGAAGAGAAGAAGGTAGAAGGGCCTAAGCCTAGTCAATACCCAGAATGAGGAAATATGTACATGCATGTCCTACTTATATAGGTTAAGAAGCGACATGTGGAATAAGGAATGTGGGACAACAAGGTATGCAGAGCATGTGGTCATTGTCCACAATGAACAAAATTAGAACAAGGAATGCAAAGCGGGGATAGAATAATAAAAGACAAGATAATAGAATCGTGACTCAAGATGGGACAGTAGGAAGTGGCCGAGTATAAAACAATGGGGTCATGTCTAAGGATAATTCAAGGACAGGAAGTCCTGAGGTAAAACGGACTGAGGAGTGTGGATGGCTGATGTGCTGAGCCAAGACTGGTGCACCAAGTGTTATGCATGCGACACAGGCACTTGGTTGTGGATATAGGGTGATTGCTTGGTCAGCACTGCCGGTGGATGGGTCTCAGTATGTGGACTTGACTAGGGAACAGCACGGGTCACCCACGGGTCAAATGTGGGTGACCCGCACTTGACCCATGGGAAACCCGAACCCATCAACCCATGGGTTTTTTCCCATGGGTCGACGGGTGTCAGGTGCGTGCCGCACCTGCACACGACATACGACACAAATGCGGTGTACGAACGCGTCGTACGCGCGCATGACATATGACATGAATGCGCCGTACGTATGCACAATGTACAAAACAAACGTGCCATATGTACGCATGACATATGACATGAACACGCCATACGTGCACGCGACATACAACACGAATGCGCCATACATGCACACGACATACGACATGAACATGCTGCATGCGTGTGTGTCATACATGTCAGCGTACAGCGCATTGGTGTCGGCATGTTGGTGTCAGGGCGTGCGCATATGGCACATTGGTGTCAGCGTGAGTGCGTACGGCGCGTTGGTGTCGGCACATGCACGTAAGGTGCATTCGTGTCATACATGTGCGCGTATGGTGCGGTTGTGTCGTACCTGTGCATGTGCGGCGCATGCATGTCCTACGTGTGTACAAGGTTGAGGTGGCGGGTTGGGCCAGGTCATGGGTACTCTCGGCTTGACCCGCACCCAAACCCAAGGGCACCCGACCCAGTGACCCGTGCGGGTTACCCTAACCTGTGCTATTCCCTAGACTTGACAGTATCCCCCCCTTAGTGGCTGAACCCATGAAGCTGGAAATTAATTTTAAAGTTTTGGGACGCCTAAACATAACGGTGCAGGGTGGCTGGGAAGTTTCCTAGTCTTCTCATCATCCCTATGCATCATTCCTAAGCGTTGCTGCCTAAAACAGAAAAGACCGGATGTACACCAAAACCAAAAACACCAAGCAGTCGATGGAGGACAGACAATCGATGGGTCTAGTTCCTTACTCGTACATGATTGGCGGTGCAAATTGCAGAGCCTTGCAGGGAGTACAGATGGTGCGGGTGTGGATGGGGTGGGTGAGGAGGATATCGCGGTGGGGGCGGTTGGACCAGAGTTCGACGAGACGGTCACTACCGGGAGACTAGTACCGGTGATATAGGGGGCCACAGATTATGTGGAAGTCGGTCAAGAGGCCATAGCGGCGGTGCGGACAGGGTTACCCAACACCTCAGGGGTACCGAAGGTTCCTGAGCAGACGAGGGGAAAAAATGCAGAGGTGGGGCCGAGTACAGGAGGGCATGGAAGAGGGTTGCAGGTGAGAGGTAGTGCGTTCTTTCCTCCTCATTACTAACAGACCTCTCTTAGTGGAAGAGTAAGTCAACCTGGGGCAAAATCTACCCGGTAGATCCAGGAGAGGGTGTGGAAGTGACCCAACCAACGGGTGGGGAAGCTGATGTGGGGGTAGAGCCCCCGAGGAAGAGGCCGAGGTGGGCCTGTACTCAGAAGCTTATCGGAGAAGCTACCACGGAGGTGCCAATAGCTGGGGGGTCAGGATGGAAATGGACAGGGAGGACAGACAGAACAGACAGATTGGGGCGGATAGAGGGGAGGTTGTATTGTATGGAGGACGCGATGTGGCTCCTTCTTGAGAGGGAGCCTGATTTGTCAGCAATCCCGCAATTGGAGGAGTTGAGGAATGCTCTGCAGGATGAGGAGAGGAAGGAGGAGCAGAGGAGGAAAGAAGAGGGGGAGAGAAATGAGGATGAATATGTGGAGATAGATTAGGGGAAATAATAGAATTTGTATAATTTTTTTTGAAGGAGGAGAAATAAAAGAAATCAAGGGAAAAAATACAACAAGTCGGAGGTGCCAAGGTGTTTGGCAGCTCGGCTGCATTATATTGATGGGAGAAGAGGATGGCGGATGGACTGGGATGGATGTTTATAGAGGGATTAGAGGTTAAATGTGGAATGAGGGGATATTTTTTGGGAGTAGAAGTAGTCGTAGGGTCATGAGCAGAGTGTCGGGAGTGCATAGGGGAGTGGCTGAGGAAAGGATGGGGGGAGAGGGGGCGTGATAGGTGATGGAATGGAATGGAAGGAGTTGAGAACAGGACAGAAGGTGATGGATGGAGGGGGTTTTCGGGGGAAGGATGTCTTCGGGAGGGGAGTTTGAGCAGTTTGAAAAGGTTTCTAGCTGGTTGCCACCCCCCCTTTTAGGTAGACGTCCCACTGTCTACTAAAGGTGTTAGCCTCTAGCTGAGAAGAACGGAGAAGGGTCGTAAATACATATGACATGCATATACAGAGTGAAAGAATGGGAACGGATGGGGACAGACAGATGAGACCTTGGCCGAACATGCCGAATGACAATGCTGACCGAGAGGTCCCTGCCGAAAAACTGGCCAGCCATTCTGGTATACAAGCATGCACAAGGCAGTTGCATTGACTAGGGCTATTGGCGAAGCTTCCAGCGATGGAACAGGATCCTGGGTGAGGCTTTTGGAACAGTGGCAAATGCCGCCTGGACCTAGGCCATCGGGATGCACCTAAAAATGTTAGTAGCTTGATGGATTATAATACTGCCCAATACCCTGTTAATCAATGGATTATAGCGGGTGAGCGAGTTGTGCCCGAATTTTGCTGACTGACGATCTAGTACATGATGGACGGATGGGTGGACTGAGATTGTCCGGACAGAAAATCTAGTAGATGTATCTGTGCTTGTTAGCAAGAAATACTAGATCGGGAGAGGTCATAATCATAAACAAATTTTTAAATAGTCTGTGAGCTGATGCTGATTGATCAAGCATGCTGGACAGAGTGCCGAGGGTAGGGCATTGCCTCCCGGGTGGCAGAAAGGGATGGTGTCCAAATCTATACTGATATTGGTTCGAAAATGCTGAGCGTGGATTCGTCTTGTTGGACATATTTCCAAGAGTAAGATGATCTGAGAAAGCTGTGAGCAGATCCTGATTCAAAACAGTTAGAAAGGGTTACTGAGGAACCTGGTTCTGAACAAGAAGATAGAAAGATCATTAAAGGGGTGTCTTGAAAGACCATATTTGTAAACCGTGAGTGTACGGAAAGTAGTTTGATTCTGGGTATACTGTCAAGTGTCAGGTACTGATGGACTTTGGTACTGCCGAAGGGTATTGGCGAAAGGTCAGGTGGACTATGGCCAAGTCCTGCAGGCCAAGAGTAGTGGCATTGGCTTCAACATACTTGTGTGTTGCACCCTACTTGCCATGCGTGCCACTGTATTTGCAACAGACAGATACTCGGGGGGATGTTGAGGATGCCAGCCTGAGTTGAGGACTTTAACAGAAGAGAAGAAGGTAGAAGGGCCTAAGCCTAGTCAATACCCAGAATGAGGAAATATGTACATGCATGTCCTACTTATATAGGTTAAGAAGCGACATGTGGAATAAGGAATGTGGGACAACAAGGTATGCAGAGCATGTGGTCATTGTCCACAACGAACAAAATTAGAACAAGGAATGCAAAGCGGGGATAGAACAATAAAAGACAAGATAATAGAATCGTGACTCAAGATGGGACAATAGGAAGTGGCTGAGTATAAAACAATGGGGTCATGTCTAAGGATAATACAAGGACAGGAAGTCCCAAGGTGAAACGGACCGAGGAGTGTGGATGGTGGATGTGCCAAGCTGAGACCGGCGCACCAAGTGTTATGCATGCGACGCGGGCACTTGGTTGTGGATATACAGTACGGGACAAGCAAACTCAACCAAAATTTTCGACCCAATTTTCTGGCGAAATCCGCTCATTGAAATCGATAGTAGACCATTAAATGAAGTATCTAGCATCAAAATGAACTCAATCTAACAAGCCATTTTTTTTAAAAATAATTTTT
>QLPG01022975.1:0-13327 GCA_003314385.1 Gomphus sp. MG54 | reverse complement strand
TTTCTGGATCCCTTTCTGCCATAAGGAACAGGATGTTAATCATCCTTTCCTGACCCCTCAGGAGTGCCTCTAGCAGCTCTACCACCCGCCTTCCTCCTGAAGACTTGGCCCATGAAACTTGAACAATGGGTGTTCTCTCACTCAGCTGTATAGTACAGGCCTGCTGTGGCCTCTTTTTTGGGAGGTCCTCCACCTCCTCAGGTTCATCCTTGCTCTCTCACCCACTCTCCTCCTCCTCATCGTCATCATCCACAATGAACAGATGACTTTTTGCCTGGGACACCTGCAGTGCAGCCAAGTTGTATTTGACCTTCCAACCCTTGCATACCTGGCATGTGGCTCCTGGCCCTGGCACTCAGCACTTATCCCCCTGCCTCTTGCACTCCTTGCATGGTAGACAAATGGCCAAAGACCATCTTTCCAGGGTCACCTTCTTGTGCTACATAAAAAGAAAATCAATAAAAGATAATGACAAGAGAACCATTACTCACCTTGGCCCCCCTCGGCCTCTCACTCTTTCCCTGTCTATCCACCCCCAGCCCCTTGCTGGGCCCTGCTTCCATGCTCCTACCCCTCTTGCATGAAACCCTTGGGACTCCCAAGACTTTGGAAGTCTCCACAACTTTGACACCCTGGACTTTGGGTGTCTCAACCTGAATTTCCACATCCTTGAAGTTTTCCCCCCTGGGCTTATCTAGGGAAATGCATGGGTCAGGCCAACCCGCATGGGTCACCGGGTCAGGTGTCCTTGGGTGTGGGTGTGGGTCAAGCCACGAGTACCCATGACCCGGGCCCAACCCAGGGTGTCAACTCCAACACGAACACAATGCCCCGAACACGACGAAAGCGCCATATACGTACATGACACGACGAACGCAATGAACGCAATGAACGCACTGTACGAGTCGTATGCATCGTATGTGCCATATGCGCCATATGCACCGCACATGTGCGGGTACAGCACACACCTGACACCCATCAACCCATGGGTTGACGGGTTCAGGTTTCCCATGAATCGGGTGCGGGTCACCCACATTTGACCCATTTGTGACCCATGCTGTTCCCCAGGCTTATCTTCAGGGACCTCCTCTTCCATTTGCTTGGCCATTTCGGCCTGCTTGTCTGAGACCTTCGGGCTCACCCACTGATTGATGGTTGCCTGAGGGGCTGTGTCAACCTCCCATCTGTCTCCTGCAGCATTTGCTGCTTCCATATCAGCTACATGTCTAGCAGCCATCTGAGCTGCTCCCTCATTGGCCTGTTGTTCTATCTCAGCTGCCTTGTCCATGGCTGTCCGATCTTCCACTGCCTGTTTTTTAGCAGTGACCTCCTTGGCTGTGTTCTGGGTTGCAGCCCCTATCATAGCATCCTCCTCATCCACCCCCTACTGGTCCTCGATGGCCTCTTGTGCCATCTACTCTACCTTTTCCTTCTTCTCCCAGTCATGCTGACAGGCGACCCATTTCTCCTTGAAAATATGCTCCTCCTCATCAGTTTCATACCCCATTTAATGGATGATCAGTTGCTATTAATGATCATAGGAGAACATGTTTGATCACTATGTCCCAAACTTCCACGAGGCATCCAAAACCTTAAAATTTTCGATCTCTGCCTACTGGCTATATGGGTTCAGCTGCTAAGGGGGGGATACTGTCAAGTACATGTACCAAACAAGTGATAACTTGGCAATGCCAACCAAGCAGTCAGACTATGCCCACATGCACATGTCAAAGCCGCATGCAAGTCACTTGGTATGCTGGTCTCGGCTTGGCACATCTGCCATCCATATTCCTTGGCCCACCTCACCTTGGGATATTCTGTCCTTGTTTTATCCTCAGCTACAACCCAATTGTTTTATGGTCTGGTACTCCCTATTGTTCTATCCTTGGCCACATCTCTATTATTCTATTTTCATTGTCATATCCCCAACTACATTCCTTCATTCTAATTTTGCTTGTTGTAGACAATACTCCCACATGCTCTGCATACCTTATTGTCCCACATTCCTTATTCCACATGTCACTTCTTAAACCTATATAATTAGGGCATGCATGTACATACTTCCTCATTCTGGGTATTGACTAGGCTTAGGCCCTTCTACCTTCTCCTCCTCTGTTAAGTCTTCTATTTGGGCCAGCATCATCGGCATCCTCCTGAGTATTCCATCTGTTGCAAATCAGTGACATGCACAGAGAGTAGGGTGCAATGCATGAGTATGTTGAAGCCAAAGCCACTACTTCTGGCCTGTGGGACTTGGCCATTCCCCATCTGACATCTTGACATTCCTGAAGCCTGACAATCTGTGACATTCATACCTCATACAGTGTTAGAATTATCTAGTGTTTTCAAGGCAGGTTCCCTTAGGTGACCCAGATGCTGGTGCCATATTGCAAGGTTTGTGCTAGAAGTGTCTCAACTGACCATGGAATGGATGATGTTTTGGGGAGGAACTATCCTCATGTGAACCTTGTAGAGCTCTCCTCCTAGTGGTGCTTCAGTAAAAATGTTTCACCTTTCAGGATCAATGCACATCTGCCTTTCTATTTTGCATTAGAAACCTTTCTGAGCCAGAGCTTTGAGCAACAAGATTTTTCCATCTACACCTGCCATGTGCATGACCTTAGTGAGTCTAATCCTTGTTGTCCTCCTTTATGTTCAATATCTGCCAATATGTCTCCTTTCCCAACTCCCTCAACATTGTGATTTCCAAAGGTTTTAATGATCTGGCTTCTCTCAAATTTCTAGAAAGAAGTGAAGTTATTTCTATTTGGGCTTAAATGTATGGTTTCCCAAGAGTCTGCAAAGCAAATGTCCAGATGATTTGTCATTCCACAAGTAGATATGACATTGGTATCTGTGGCCATATTTACAATATTGGTATGTTTTTGCTCTCCTTTTCCCCTGAACCTTTCTGAGATCTGACCTTCTTGTCCCCATCCTTTTGCCCAACACCTGGCCATTGTATGACCATCTTTTCCACAGTCATAACATTTGAAAGTCAGCTTTCCTCTAGTCTGAAAGATGATATAGAGTCTTTTTGGTTACTTGAGTTGAGTCCTTGTCTATGTTTCCACTTGGTGTTGATATGGTTGATAATTATTTTAGAGTCCAAGGTGCTCCTAATGAACCTATTACAAGATCCCATGATGGTGACAGGAGAGAAATTGTGATGATACTGGCAAATTGTGAGTCTGGGATGCTTGCTCCCACACCTCTGCAGACTTCTTACAGTCTTGGAGTTCTGCCATATGAGCAGGAATTGTCTCAAGTCCCTTGATGAATATTTTGGAGCAAAGTTGGTTCTGAATGAGATTTTATACAATTGGATTGGCTAGTGTGTATCTGTTTTGTAATTCATTCCATGTAGCTTGTGCTAATGTGCAGTCCAACCCAGCTTGTACATTGAGCTTTATATTTATCAAAATGGTGGATAGGGCCTGTGGGTCCCCCCTCCACCCACTTTGCATAATCATCAATGTCCTTCTAGGGTGGCTTAATCTTTGTTCTGATCACATAGAGCCATAGTCTTGCCCCAATCAAATAGGGATACATCCTATTCTGCTATAAATTCCAATTTGACCCATTTTCATCCAGACACTCTGCTTTATCATCTCTCAAGATTTTGAAGGTGTCAGTCATTTCTCTCTTCAGATTTTGGAGGGACGTGTGTATATGTGTAATTTTAGTTGGTTCCTAATTAGTTTAGGGCAGGGTCCATAATCTGTTAAGATTTATAGAGGCAGAAGTTCAGTCTTCCAGAGGGAAATGTCAAGTACACATACTAAGGCCCATCTATTCGGCATTGCCAACCGAACAACCATCCTATATCCACGACCAAGTGTCCAAGCCGCAAGCATAACACTTGGTGCGCCAGTCTTGGTTTGGCACATCTGCCATCCACACTCCTCAGCCTGTTCCACCTTGGGACTTCCTGTCCTTGTACTATCCTCAGTTACAAGCCTTGTCTTATAGTCTGGCACCTCCTATTGTCCTATCTTCTGACACATTCTATTGTTCTGTCCTTCATTGTTCTATTCCCGTTTTGCATTCCTTGTTCTAATTTTATTCATTGTGGACAATAACCACATGCTCTGCATACCTTGTTGTCCCACATTCCTTATTCCACATGTCGCCTCTTAAACTATATAAGTTGGACATGCATGTACATATTTCCTCATTCTGGGTATCGACTAGGCTTAGGCCCTTCTACCTTCTTCTCCTCTGTAAAGTCCTCGACTCGGGCCAGCATCATCAGCACCCCCCTGAGTATCTGTCTGTTGCAAATCCAGTGGCACGCACAGCAAGTAGGGCGCAATGCACGAGTATGTTGAAGCCAATGCCACTACTCTTGGCCTGCAGGACTTGGCCATAGTCCGCCCGACCTTTCGCCAACACCCCTTGGCAGTACTGAAGTCCGTCAGTACCCGAAGCTTGACAGTATACCCAGAATCAAACTACTTTCCATGCATTCATGGTTTACGAATATGGTCTCACAAGACACCTTTTTAATGATCTTTCTATCTTGTTATTTGGAACCAGGTCTCCTGGTAGCCCTTTCTAACTGTTTTGAATCAGGATCTGCTCATAGCTTCACCGGATTTGTCTTACTCCCAGGAGGGTGTCCAACAAGACAAATCCACGCCACTGCATTTCCAACCCAATACCAGTATAGATTTGGAAACCACCCAGTTCAGAAGAACTTTAGTTTTTTCAGCCAACTGGAAGGCAATGGCCCACCCTCAGCAATCTGTCCGGCATGCTTGATCAATCAGCATCAGCTCACAGACTATTTGAAATTTGCTTATGATTATGACCCTTCTCGATCTAGTATTTCTTGCTAACAAGCACAGATACATCTACTAGATTTTCCATCCAGATAACTTCAGTCCACCCATCCATCTGTCATGTCACTAGATCTGTCCGTCAGTAATATTCAGGCACCACTTGCTCACCCGCTATAATCCATTGATTAACAGGGTATTGGGCAGTATTTGTCAAGCGTTGGGTACTGACAGACTTTGGTACTGCCAAGGGGTGTTGGCAAAAGGTCGGGCGGACTATGGCCAAGTCCTGCAGGCCAAGAGTAGTGGCATTGGCTTCAACCTACTCGTGCGTTGCGCCCTACTTGCCGTGCATGCCACTGTATTTGCAACAGACAGATACTTGGGGGGATGCTGAGGATGCCGGCCCGAGTCGAGGACTTAACAGAAGAGAAGAAGGTAGAAGGGCCCAAGCCTAGTTGATACCCAGAATGAGGAAGTATGTACATGCATGTCCTACTTATATAGGTTAAGAAGCGACATGTGGAATAAGTGATGTGGGAAAATAAGGTATGCAGAGCATGTGGTTATTGTCCACAACGAATAAAATCAGAACAAGGAATGCAAAGCGGGGATGGAACAATAAAAGACAGGATAATAGAATCGTGACTCAAGATGGGACAATAGGGAGTGGCCGAGTATAAAACAATGGGGTTGTGTCTGAGGATAATACAAGGACAGGAAGTCCCGAGGTGAAACAGACTGAGGAGTGTGGATGGCGGATGTACCGAGCCGAGACCGGCGCACCAAGTGTTATGCGTACGGCGTGGACACTTGTACGTGGACATAGGATGGTTGCTCGGTCGGCACTGGTGAATAATCGGGACCTCGGTACATGTACTTGACAGTATTATAATCCGTCAAGCTACTAATGTTTTTAGGTGCATCCCAATGGCCTCAGTCCAGGTGGCATTTGCCACTGTTCCAAAAGCCTCACCCAGGATCCTGTTCCATTGCTGGAAGGTTCGCCAATAGCCCTAGTCAATGAAACTGCCTTGTGCATGCTTGTATACCAGAAAGGCTGGCAAGTTTTTGGCAGGGACCTCTCGGTCAGTGTTGTCATTCGGCACATTTGGCCAAGGTCTCATCTATCCGTCCCCATCTGTTTCCGTTCATACACTCTATATATGCGTGTCATATGCATTTACGACCCTTCCCCATTCTTCTCGGCTAGAGGCCGACACCTTTAGTAGACGATGGGATGTCTACCTAAAAGGGGGGGTGGCAACCAGCTAGAAACCTTTTCAAACTACTCAAACTCCCCTCCTAAGATATCCTTCTGCTGAAACCCCCTCCACTCATCACCCCCTGTCTTGTCCTCCACTCCCTCTGTTCCTTCAGTCCCTCCCCCATACGATTCCAACACTCTACTATGACCACTCTTACTCCTGAATACATCCCCTCAGTCTACAATTAACCCCTAATCCTTCCGCAAACATCCCTACACTCTAATTCCGACATCACGAATACCTCACATTCCTTGCAGTCCATCTGTCACCCCTTTCTTTCATCAAAAAACACAGCCAAACTGCCGAGAACCTTGGCACTTTCGACTTGTTCCTTTTCCTTTGATTCCATTTACTTTAAATTGATGTTAAAATAATTAAAAATATATATTTTATACAATTTTTATTATTCCCTCTAATTTATTTCTACATATTTATCCTCATTCCTCTCCTCCTCTTCCTTCCTCCCCTGCTCTTCCTTCCCCTCCTCATCTTGCAACACATTCTTCAACTCCTCCAGCAGTTGTGGGTTTCCCGAATTACCTGAGTCACCCTTGAGAAAGAGCAACATGGCCCTCTGCATCAGGAGCATGCTGTTGTGGAGCTCCTCAACCCTCCTCTCTATCCGCTCCAACCTATCTGTCCTGTCCATCTTCTTCGTCCACTTCCGACATGACCCCCCAGCCAGTGGTACCTCCGCAGTAGCTTTCCCACTCGGCTGCTGGGTACAGGCCCATCTTGGCCTCTTACTTGGAGGTTCCACCTCTGCATCAGCCCCCATACCCTCCTCCTGATTTCAAACCCCTTCGTCTTGTGTTGACTTGTTTTTAAAAGAAAAACATCAGTAAAAGAAAAGGAGTAATCATGTGACCACTTACCTGTGCACCTCCCCTCCCACTCATACTCGGCCCTGCACTGGGCCCCACTGACATGCTCCTACCCCTTTTCTGTCTGGTGACTTTCAGGACCCCCGAGGCCTCGGGGACTTCTGCCCTCCCAGCCATTTCGGCCCATTGACCCATGGCCTCCTGGCCATCCTCCCTATCATCCGAAGACTCCCAAGTCACCGCGGTCAGTCTCCCGATGACGATGTTTTCATTGGGCTCCATTTCATCCACCCCTACTGTAACGACCTCCTCTACCACCCCTCCTGAGACACCCTCCCCATCCGCACTACCCATAGTCCCCCTGGGTTTCTGAAAATCGCGCCCCACACTTTGTGTTGATGTTGGATCGCATTCACGAATAACCTGTTTTCCGTCGTTCCCCTGTTCGATGGCGTCTGTCTCGGCATGCATTTTGTTCCGGGTTTTTTTGATGGTGACAAGTGAGGGTACGCGGTTGGTTAATGAGAAGTCTGGGAGCTTCCCATACTACCCGCAACATTACGTTTAGGCATCCTGAACCTTACTTTTAATTTCCGGCTTCAGGGGTTCAGCCGCTAAGGGGGGGATACTGTCAAGTACATGTACTGAGGCCCGCCTATTCGGCATTGCCAACTGAACAACCATCCTATATCCACAACCAAGTGTCCAAGCCGCAAGCATAACACTTGGTGCCCCGGTCTCGGTTTGGCACATCCACCATCCACACTCCTCAGCCCGTTCCACCTCGGGACTTCCTATCCTTGTACTATCCTTGGTTGCAAGCCTTGTCTTATAGTCTGGCACCTCCTATTGTCCTATCTTCGGACACATTCTATTGTTCTGTCCTTCATTGTTCTATTCCCGTTTTGCATTCCTTGTTCTAATTTTATTCGTTGTGGACAATAACCACATGCTCTGCATACCTTGTTGTCCCACATTCCTTATTCCACATGTCGCTTCTTAACCTATATAAGTTGGACATGCATGTACATATTTCCTCATTCTGGGTATCGACTAGGCTTAGGCCCTTCTACCTTCTTCTCTTCTGTTAAGTCCTCGACTTGGGCCGGCATCATCAGCACCCCCCCAAGTATCTGTCTGTTGCAAATCCAGTGGCATGTACAGCAAATAGGGCGCAACACACGAGTATGTTGAAGCCAATGCCACTACTCTTAGCCTGCAGGACTTGGCCATAGTCCGCCCGACCTTTCGCCAACTCCCCTCGGCAGTACCGAAGTCCGTCAGTACCCAAAGCTTGACAGGAAAGACCCATATTATATTAGAACATCTACCTAGAGGTGGAAGCTAAGTAACAAAGGTAAGTTTCTACATTTCACAAAGTATAGGTTAGGTATTCACTTCAGTCTTCTAGAGGGAAAGACTGAAATGACAAGGAAGTGAGTGGTACTACTTATACTCAGGACCAAGTGGGACTAACAAAAGGGAGGAGAGGGATGTGTGGATGGAAAAGTAAAAGGTATAACAAAGCACTAGAAGTATAATAGAACAATAAGGGAAAAATAAGAACAATAGAAAGTAGTGTTATAATGAGTCCAAAATGGGCCAGGTATGAGTCTTAATAGGCTCAGCAGTGAAATACAAGGGGCCAGTTGTTTGGGACATGATGGAACTGTGGAACTCACAGTAGTTTATTCTTAACAGTAGGCATTGGCATATTATTCCATGCAACTTTGTAATGAGTATGTGCTTCATAATATTGAGAATTGTATATAAAAATGTATTTGAGAAATGTATCATCTCTACAAACATGTTGCTTCAGATTCTTATATTTTGAATATTTTGAATATATTCATTCCAAAGTTATTCTCTAATTACAGAACAAGGGAGAATCACAAGGCAACAATATTTTCAGTTCACATCACATAGTATAATCAACATTTCCATATCCTCCAATAGTCATACAAAGGGGATATGAGGTGGTAATAAGGGGAAAGGTTGATCACTGTCACCAAAGGCACATCGTCAAGTACACATACCGAGTGTCTGGTAATTTGGCAGTGCCAACCGAGCAGTTAGACTATGCCCACACACTAGCATCCAAGCCGCATGCAAGTCACATGGTACGTTGGTCTCGGCTTGGCACACCCACCATCCACATTCCCCGTCCCTAGCCCTCATCCACTCTGCCTCATTTACTATCCATTAATCCTACCCTGTGCATTCCTTATTCCTCAACTGCCCTCCCTCAGGACATCCTGTCCTTGTTTTATCCTCGGCCACAACCCTATTGTTTTTTAGTCAGTCACTCCCTATTATCCTATCCTTGGGCACATTCCTATCATTCTATTTTTATTGTTCTATCCCTATCTACATTCCTCCATTCTATTTTTGCTCATTGTGGACAATACCCCCACATGCTCTGCATACCTTATTGTCCCACATTCCTTATTCCACATGTTGCTTCTTAACCTATATAAGTAGGACATACATGTACATACTCCCTCATTCTGGGTATCGACTAGGCTTAGGCCCTGTCAAGTACATGTACCGAGGATCCGGTAACTCAGCGGTACTGACTAAAATACTGTGTTAGTAACCGAGTACAAGTCACTCAACAAGTTGTTCTTGGCTCAACGCACGTATCGGTCACCATCCCATGCCTACTCCTCACCCCTCAGTCCACCTCACCTTGGGACTTCCTGCCCTTGTGTTATCCTTGGTTACAGCCCTTGTTTTATAATCAGGCATTTCCTATTATCCTATCCTCGGTCACATTCTTATTATCCTATCCTTTATTGTTCTATGCCCGTTTACATTCCTTCATTCTAATTTTACTCATTGTGGACAATAACCGCATGCTCTGCATACCTTGTTGTCCCACATTCCTTATTCCACATGTCGCTTCTTAACCTATATAAGTAGGACATACATGTACATATTTCCTCATTCTGGGTATTGACTAGGCTTAGGCCCTTCTACCTTCTTCTCCTCTGTAAAGTCCTCGACTTGGGCCGGCATCATCAGCATCCTCCTGAGTATCTGTCTGTCGCAAAACCAGTGGCACGCACGGCAAGTAGGGTGCAATGCATGAGTACATTGAAGCCAACACCACTACTCTTGGCCTGCAGGACTTGGCCATAGTCTGCCTGACCTTTCGACAACACCCCTCGGCAGTACCAAAGTCCATCAGTACCCAAAGCTTGACTAGGGAATAGCACGGGTTCGGCCAACCTGCACGGGTCACCAGGTCGGGTGCCCTTGGGTTTGGGTGCGGGTCAAGCCGAGGGCACCCGTGACCCGGCCCAACCCGGTGCGTCAACCATGTACGCGTGCATGCACACGTGCATGACACCAAACCGGAGACTCGCTCCTGTCATACGTGTGCGCATATGACATGCACGTGTATGCAACACACATGCTTACGTGCCGCACACGTATGACACACATGCGCCGACACCAATGAGCCGTACGTGCACACATACAACATGTTCGTGTCGGCGCGTGCGTGTACAGCCCGTTCGTGCGTGCGCATACAATCCGTCCATGTTGGTGCATATGCGTATAGCACGTTCGAGTTGGCGCATACACATACAGCGCGTTCATGTTGGCGCGTGCACGTACAGCACATTTGAGTTGGTGCATACGCATACAGCGCGTTCGAGTCGGTGCGTATGCGTACTGCGTGTTCGAGTTGGCATGTACGTGTACTGCACGTTCAAGTCGGTGTGTCCACGTACTGCACGTTTGAGTCGGCGCGTATGTGTACTGTGCGTTCGAGTCAGTACATCTGTGTACTGGGTGTTCGTGTTGGCGCGTACGCATACAGCGCGTTTGTGTTAGCACGTGCACGTACAGCACGTTCGTGTCCGTGCAAACACGACATACAACACGAATGTGCCACAGGCATGCGGGTGCGGCAAGCACCCGACACCCGTTGACCCGTGGGAAAAAACCCATGGGTTGATGGGTTCGGGTTTGCCATGGGTCAGGTGCAGGTCACCCACATTTGACCCATGGGTGACCCATGCCATTCCCTAAGCTTGACAGGCCCCTTACCTTCCCTTCCCCCTGTAAAGTCCTCTACTTGGGCCAGCACCTTTGGCACCCCTGAGTATCCCTTCTATTCCAAATTGGTGGCATATACAGAAAGTAGGGTACAAGACATGAGTACATTGAAGCCAAAGCCACTACTTTCAGCCTGCAGGACTTGGCTACTCCCTGCCCATATCTTCGGCTTTACTAATGCTTGACAGTATACCCAGAATCAAACTACTTCCCATGCCTTACTTCTTATGATTATGCCTCCACAAAATAACAGCAGCAACAAGGACATGTCCAAGAATAAGGACAGCAAAAAATCTCAGTCCAATCCACCTGAGTACACCAAGACCCTCAGCAAGGATGGCAAGCTCCTCCCAACCAAACAACAGAGACACATGGACAATAACCTGTGTCTCTTTTGTGCCACTAGAAATAACAAAATCACCAGATGCCCCAAAGCAACCAAAGCCCGTACAACTACCACTCCCAACTAGGAAACTGATGCCTTGGATATTAATGCTGAAGACTCAGCAATGGCAACCAAAGACTAGTCTGCCATCCATTAGCCTCTAAGCATACTGAGAGTTGCGTTGACTTGGCAGATGCTAGTAGTGAGGTTTAGATCAATGCTGCTATGTCTTTCTATTCTCTTCCTTTTAATTCTTTCCATCATCTGATTCGGTGCCAAATATTCTTGGCAACCCACCTTGCATGTCTGATCATATCAGCATCCATTCATAGATACCCCTTTATTTTATTCTCCTTTAGAATTCTTGATCCAGTACTGCTAATTTGGTTATCACTGAATATATAGACATGTCTACTAGATCTTCTGTCAGGACAATCTCAGTCCACCCATCCATCTGTCACATCACTAGATCTGTCAGTCGGCAATATTCGGTCACAACTTGCTCACCCGCTATAATCCATTAATTAACAGGGTATTGGGCAGTATTACGTTCTGTCATACCACTAACACCTTTAGGTGCATCCCAATGGCCTTGGTCTAGTCGGCACTTGCCACTGCCCCAAAAGCCCCACCCACATACAAATAGATGAGTGGATTATACACCTGTTCCATTGCTAGAAACTCTGTCAATAGCCCTAGTCAATGCAACTGCCTTATGCATGCTTGTATACCAGAATGGCTGGCAAGTTTTCAGCTGGGACCTCTCGGTCAGCAGTGACACTTGGCATATTTGGCCAAGGTCTCTTCTGTCCATCCCCATCCATTCTTGTTTCATCTGTTCCATATATTTGCATTATATGCTCTCACAACTCTTTTCCATTCTTCTCAGTAGAAGCCAACACCTTTAGTAGACAATGGGATGTCTACCTAAAAGGGGGGGTGGCGACTAGCTAGAAACTGGTTGAACTATGGAATCTCCCCTCCTGAAGATATCCCTCTCCCAAAACCCCCTCTATTCACCCATCTCCATCCCATCCTTAACTTCCTCCATTCCCTTAGTTCTGACCCTACTTCATCTCCACTCTGCTCCTATATCATCCCAAATTCCCGTCATAACCATCCCAACCCTCCACATTTGACATTACAAATGCACCCATCCTGGACATCTTTCAGTCCATCAGTCACCTCCTTTGTTCTTTCTGTTTACCACAGCCGGGAAGGCTGAACATCTTGGCCTGCCTCACTTGTTCTTTCTCCTCACACACCTTTTCTTTTTTCAGTCAAAAAAAAATAGTAAAAATTATATATTTCGGAGACTATTTCATAGTCTCACTCTCCTGATCCATATCATCCTCATCCTCCCTCTGCATTCCCTTCCCTTTATCCTCCATTTCCTTACCTCCCTCCTTATCCATCTGTTTATCCCCTTTATCTCTCAATTCATCCTCCTCCCTTCCCAAATCTCCCACATCCTTGGAAACCCCCGGATCCCTCTCTGCCATAAGGAGCAGGATGCTAATCATCCTCACCTGGCCCCTCAGGAGTGCCTCCAGCAGCTCCACCACCCGCCTTCCTCTTGATGTTTCAGCCTGTAGGACTTGGACCTTAGATGCCCTCCCGCTCAGCTACATAGTGCAGGCCTGCCTTGGCCTCCTCTGCAGTGGCTCCTTCACTGCCTCATCCTCCTCCTCCATCTTCTCCTCCTTACTCTGCCTCTTCTGACTCTCCCTATCTGACTCAATTTCCTCCTGGCTCTTGGCTTTCCATTGCCGAGGGGCTGCCAAAGAGCACCCCACCTTCTGCGCATTGCATCGACCACATGTGGCCCCTATGTAGGGGAATGGGGAATTCTCTAGTAGATATGAAGGGCCATCAGACTAGTATCAGTACAAAGGATTCCAAACCTCTCTCACTCATAAAATAACTCAACAAACCAGTCTTGAATTGACTACCAAAAAAATATAATAATTTTTGGCTGGCCATTTAAGAGTAAATTACTCAAAG
>QLPG01022957.1:0-13658 GCA_003314385.1 Gomphus sp. MG54 | reverse complement strand
AAATGCCTAAGAGTTTATTTAACTCTCGCATGAATTGGGAGACAAATTGGGTGCCTCTGTCACTGATGATTTCTTCCGGTAGGCCATGGAGTTTCCATATGTGGTCACGGAATAGTTGGGCAACCCCTACTGAGTTTACATCGGATGTGGTGGGAATTACATGTGCATGCTTTGAAAGACGGTCTATAACCACTAGGAGAGCATTGTAGCCCTGACTGGTAGGTAGTTCAGTGATTAGGTCGACAGTAATAACCTGCCATCTGTGATCTGGGATACGATTGGGGAGGAGCTTGCCCATAGGGAGAGTAGGAAAGGTTTTGGTCCTATTACAGGGATCGCAGGATTTTACATACTTGGCAATGTATCGTCCCATGCCAGGCCACCAATAGTTCCTTGATACAAGTTCAGTTGTCTTCCAGCGACCTGGATGTCCTGCAAGGCTTGTATCATGGTGTGCTTTGACAATGTCATATCGCAGTTTGGAGTCTAGGGGGACATATACCTTGCCATGGTAGAGGATGAGGCCATTTTCTTCTGCCCATTCTTCACCTCGCAGGTTTCCTGAAGATCCAAGTTCTTTGAGTGCCTTCACAACCTTTTCATCTCGATCTACACATTCCCTAACCCTTTCCAGGAACTTATCAGCCTCTCCAGGAACTAACTGTGCACCTGTCATGCTGACACGGAACATGTTTGGCTGTAATAAAACTTGGTTCTGATCATCTTCCTCCCCCTGCTTATGATCTACCCATCTTGAGAGTGCATCAGGTTTCATTGAATGCTGACCAGGACGGTGGATCAGTTTAAAGTCAAAGTGAGAGAGGTAGAGTGACCAGCAAGCTTGACGATGATTGAGATTCTGTGCAGAACGGAAGTAAGTGAGGTTTTGATGGTCATTCAGGATCTCGATTTTGTACTTGGTTCCCTCTAGGATGTGACACCATTCTTCTAGACCACGAATGACAGAAAGTAGCTATTTGTCATGGATTGCATAGTTGCGTTCTGTATCTGAGAGACTTTTTGAGACAAAGCCAACAGGTCTCCATTTTCCATCATCACAGAGTTGGGATAGTACAGCACCGGTTGCATATGCTGAGGCATCAGTCTCTAGGCGGAAGCGCTTGGTTTGATCTGGGAGGACAAGGATAGGGGTAGAAGTGATAAGACCATTGAGTTTATCGAAGGCGGCTTGTTCTGGTCCATCTGGAGTCCAGGACCACTGCATGTCTGCTTTGGTCAGGTTGTTCAGCAGTTTTGCAATGTGAGAAAAGCCATCCACAAATCGGCAGTAGAAGTTGATAAAGCCAAGGAAGGATCTCACTTCTGAGGGATTGGCCAGTCTCGGACTCCTGCTACCTTTACTGGATCCATGGCTACCTTTCCTGCAGAGAGGATGAGTCCAAGATACTCCACTTCCAGCTGTTCAAAGACACATTTCTCTGGCTTCAGATAGAGATTATTAGCACGAAGGGTCTTGAGGACCTGTCGCACTACTTTCCGATGGGCTTCAAGGGATTCTGTCAAGCCCGCAACACCGAGTACCGACTCACTCAGGAATACCGACCAACCGGCCCTCACCCGCATTATCTTGCACCACCGCGCGGCCTCAGTTTGGTACATCCGGTACATTGTATGGACCACTCCTCTCGTACACCCCCTTCCATTGTTCCTTCACCCCCTATCCACTCCTTTACCCGTTTCCCCCGAACAACATGACGGCCACTCGTTGTCTTGGCCATTGCCATTGTTTTATCTTAGGCCATCCTCTATTGTTCTATTCCCGCCCACCATTTCATTATCTTATTTTCAGCCATACTCTATTATTCTAATACCGCTTACATTCCTTATTCTATTTCTGATCACTGTGGACAATGCCTCCATGTGGTTGCCTCATACCTTATTGTTTCCATTCCTTACACCACCCTGTTCCACATCTTGCTTCTTAACTATAAAAGTAGCGGGATGTATGTAGATAGTTCTTCACTCAGAATATCGATTGATTCGCACCCCTTTTGTCTGCTCCCTAATTCTAAAAAGTCCTTCGCTCGAGCCGACGCCCTCGGCATCCTCTCAAGGCCCCTCTCACTATTCAAATTAGTGGCACGCACGGAACAGCAGGGCACAATGCAAGAGCACGTTGAAGCCTAGCCACCCCGTAATGGTCTGCAGGACTTAACTGATATCTCAGCGTAACCGAATCTTGACAGATTCAGTGAAGATGAGTATGTCATCGATGAATACTACCACCACCCCTTCATCAATGAGCTCCTTGAATATTTCATTCATCATCGTTTGAAAGGTAGCTGGGCTGTTTGTGAGTCCAAAGAACATCACCAGGGGTTCATATAGGCCTCTATTTGTCTGGAATGCTGCCTTCCATTCATCCCCTTCCTTTATGCGTACATTGTTATATCCCCAACGAACATCCAGCTTGGTGAAGTATTTGGCTCTAGCAGCAGAAACCTTGTTTATGATATCTGGCATGAGGGGTAAGGGGTAGGCATTCTTGATTGTTATCTCGTTGAGTTTCCGATAATCTTGTACGAAGCGGAGCCCACTGTCCTTCTTTTTTACAAAGAACACTGGAGAAGCCATAGGTGATTTTGAGGGATGGATACGATGGCTCTTCAAGTTTTCTTCAAGAAAGGCATCTAGTTCCCTCTGTTCATTAGGAGACATTGGATAGACCTTCGTGCTGAAGGATTTGGCACCTGGGATTAGCTCAATTGCATGGTCCCATGGCTTACGAGGAGGAAGTTTGTCAAAGAATTCTTTTAAAAAGACATCCTTGAATTCCTGATAAGGTTTGGGGATGAGTTCTTCCAATGATTTGATGGGTGTTAGCTCAGATGCCCTTTGGGAAAGCTGTTGCGACATGGTTGAGCCTGCTCCAATTTCCTTGTGGTTGTCTTCAACAAAAACCACAAAGAGTCTGTCCCCATCCTCTGGTGAATATAATGGTTCTTCCACTACAACAGTGCCTTGTCCAGGAGGAGGGCTAGCACTCTTTTTGATGTCTGCTACCATCTCAGAAACAGGTCTCCTGCTGGGTAAATTGGTACCACATGACTCAGGGCATCGTGTCAACTTCACTTCACCAGTGCTCCAGTCAATCTCTGGGTTATGTTCAGTGAGCCAAGTATGCCCTAGGATGATTGCCAGGTGGCCCAGGCTGGTGACAGAGAAGGTAGCCTGCTCTGAGTGATCTCCAAATATACAGATGAGGTCGACCTCCTCCTTGATTGAACCTGCTTCATTGTGAGTGCCATCAATGTTATAGACTGGTATAGCACGTGAGAGACGGCGGGTTTTGAGCCTTTCAGCTCGGACAAATTCAATGTCAATGAACATTCCAGTAGCACCACTGTCAAGAAGTGCATCAATTGCCAGGGGGCGTCCAGTGTCAACTGATTGGACTTTCAAAGGGACTCTTGTACATCGGCGGGTGTCAGTGGAGCGTACATAGATATGAGGAGGGCACTGTTCTTTGGGGGTTAGAATGATGGGTTTTGTTTCAGGCATGGCTGGTCGGATTTCAGTCTGATCTGGGGCTGGTAAAGGAGATAGCATGTCTCTTGTAATCCCTAGTGTACATGCTTCAAGAACTGAAACCCGATTTGTCGAGCAGGGCATGTCTTTCACCGCCGACTTGCCTAAAAACCCTGTTCCCTTCCTTCCTCTTGAGTCTGGGCCTTTGCCTTCTGAGCCTTCTCCCAAGCATCCAATGCAGCAGCTACCATTTCAGAGACCATACTCGCAAGCGTCGCTTCTGTGATGTTAGTGCGGACACACTCCTTTCGGGGTTCTGGGCATGCTGGGGAGATGTGTCCTCGCTTGCCACAGTTATAACAAGACCGTGTTTCAATGCGACGATGATTGGAATCTATATCTATGGGTGTTGCAGAGTTAGGTGCAGGTGTAACTGGGGCATTATGGGTACGGGTTGGAGTGATGCGATGGGAGCTCTGGGATGCTTGAGCTCGCTTAACCTCTACGAAGCGACGATGGTTGCAATCGATTTGACAGGCCGCATCCTTCCAGGCCTTCAGGTTAGATGGGAGGGAAGGTTGGGAATGGATCTTGTCTATGATCGTCATTGGAAGTCCCCTCGCATAGGCATCCTCGAGCGCCTTGTCATTGAACCCCGTCCTCCCTGCCAGTATTTCGAATTGTGCAGTATAATCTTCTGCTGACATGTTGGATGTCATCTTGAGGTCATGCAGTTTGGTGCAGGCTGTTCTGGCATGGTCTGGGTCGCCAAAGGCTTCCTCAACCTGCTTAGCAAACTCGTTGAAGGTAGTGATCAAGGAGGCCCCATCAATGATTGCTTGGGTCTTATTCTATGCCCAGATTGCTGCAGAGCCTCCTGACATGAAAGAGAGAGCATACAACATTTTTGTCTTTTCATCTGAGAATGATCCTTGTTGGAGAGTGATGGAAAGTTTGACTGCACGAATGAATCCTTCTGTGTCTGCTCTTTCTCCACTAAACCTCTCAGGATTGGCTGCCCTGATAGTGTGATGAGAGGAGGAAGATGTGAGCGGGGGGGGGGGGGGGTTAACTGCTATGTGTTGTGTTGCAGCAACTGCAGCAGCGGATGCAGCACTAGCCAGATTGTTTTGAATGTTACCCAGCTGGCTCTGAAGGACCTGATTCTGGTGCTGAAGGTGCCTCATTTGATCCATTTGGGTGGCAAGCAGGGTTCTGAGAAAGACACCTTGATCACCCAGAGATTCCCAGTATGCCTTAGGCAATTGGTCTGACATGATATAGAGGTGGAATGTGAAGAGAAGGGTGTGTGAGGTAGTCCTTGGTTAGCTTGATCTTCTGTTAGGGCAATGCTATTGACTAAGTCACAATGACAAGATAAACCTGTATTTATGAGCTGAAAGGGAATATTCCACCTGGTGTAGCAGTAATCCTCAGTTTATACAAGGTCTACTACCAAGAAATACATGTAAAGCTCACCTGGTGTAGCGGTAATCCTCAGAGATCAAGCTGAGGAGTCACCATCACACCAGTCACAACCCTATGCCCTACTCTGGCGCTTATTACATAACTAAGAACGCGAAATGGAGATCATGTAAATGGGAAAAGCTTGACAGCTGTGTTCAGAGTTTTTAAAGTGACTCATAATGACGTTGTTGCAGAGATTTGTAGCCATCGCAGGTTCCCATTTGTGTATTGGGGCGTTTTTGTCAACTGATTTGAGGGATATGATGATTTTTTGTTTTTCAATTCCACATTTGGTTTCTGTTTTAGAGGGGAGGCTGGGTTTGGGGCATTTTTGTTCAGGCCCAATGCGATCGCAGTGTATAAGAGGCCTTTGTTGTTGGGATGAGGGATGTGGGTGTTGAGCGTGGTTTTGAGGTCCTGCATCGCTGTGTCTAGATCCTTTTGGATAATGGGTCTGTCATTGCCATGAAGGGTGGTCACCTCACGCAGTAGTTTTGTTATGGCGATAAGCTATTGGGTACCTTCCTTACCTATCGCATATGCATTGTTGCCAGGTTTTCTAAAGTCACCAAAGGATTCCATAGCAGCAGCCAGAGGCGAGATGCTGGTTTTGTTGTCATCAGTTATGCCTCTCGAGGCTAGGATGATCACAGGGTTGCCGGGGTCATAGTTGGGTGCAGGCGTGGGCGTCCTTGTGGACCATTGGGGTGGCTGTTGATTGAGTGCCACGAGGTTGGTGCCAGGGGGCAGGGGTTGGGGGGGAGAGGAGGAGGGTCTGACATCAGGGAGAATCACGGTTTATGTGGAGGGGTAAGGGGCACAGAGGAGCAGAAGAATGGGAAGTAAGAATGAGAAACACAGAGCAGGAGACTTGGGCCAGTTTTCCATGACTTTAATGCAATGAGCTGGTTAGAAGACCATGGGAAAGTGGGGGGTTGTGGTGGTATGAGACCAAGAGGTGCTGAGGGGTCTTGTGAGGTGTATCGTTTGTTACATATAGAATAATAGTTTAAGGATGTTAAACTATTAGTTCTAGACTGGTTTAGGTTTATTTCCACTTTTCTAATTTTTATCTGACTGTAGTTTTTAAAGGGGTAGCCTGCCACTTTGGTAGCAAAAGCTAAGGTTCACTCTTCAGAATGAACCTTGTTCAACAGGTCTTCAGACCTGTTGTTGAGTGTGGCTTCTTGTTATATCCATGATATAACCCCAACACACCTCGGACATCCAACATAGGGCACTACAAAGCATCATCACTCTGAACCAAGTCCGAGGCAGTCCGAACCCACCTCATCGCCTCCGAGTCTGACCAACGATGATCACCTCGGACCTCGGACAACCTTCCTTTCTCGTTGAACAATAGTCTTATTGTAACACCAGTTGTAGATCTTCTTGTACTCCGTTTTCATTCATCTTATTGTTCTCTTGACTATTCCTAAGTAGTTACAATAAGGATCATATGTATAAATACCTCTAGACTTCTGTACTATACCTTAGATTGAATATCGACTTGTATTCCCACTCACTCTTGAACTCCGAAAACTTATCTTCTCCGAACCTCCGAAATAAAGGACTGACAATCGAGGAGGGCGCAACATTAAAGTTGAAGCCAAGTCCTTACGACTCCGAATGCACGACTCGGACCGACTTATGTCAGCTCGGACCTGATGCAAACTTGGACGCTAACAGTATATTCGAACTCACACTCCTGATCGTCTATGAGATGCAGCGAATGAATCAGAGCTGTTCAAAGACTTACAGAAGCTTCGGTACACCATGAATCCCTAACCCCAAACTTATCTGCCGCAGAACCCGACGTCCATACGCCACCAATCCCTCCACCAGCCCCAGACCCACCATCTGAACACTCGTCAAACCCCCTCCTAGAGAACCCAACGCCACCCTCAGACGACGCTCCTGGTGAAGCCAACTTGGCAGAAGCCTTCACCATGTTAGCCAAACATCTGTCCGGCTCAAAGAAATCATCAGCTCGGACCAAGATTCGAGACCCCGACCCCTTCGATGGCTCTGATGCCAAGAAACTACAACTGTTCCTGGTGCAGTGCACCTGAAACTTTCGAGACCGTCCTGATGCCTTTGACTCCGACAGTGCCAAAGTAACCTATATACTATTGTATCTAATGGGCACTGCCTTGGACTACTTCGAACCCGGTCTCTCCTCCAAAGAAGACCCTTACTGGCTTTACAATTATCAGGAATTCGTCTCCGAACTCAAAGCCAACTTCGGCCCCCACGACCCAGAAGGAGAGGCTGAAGCTGACCTCGAAGCCCTCTGAATGCGCAACAACCAACGCATCACAAAGTACGTGGTGGAATTCAACAGGCTCACCGTTCGCGTTCAGTGGGGAGACTCCGCACTCCGTCGCCAATACTACAACGGCCTACCCAATAGGATCAAAGACGAAATCGCCCGTGTAGGAAAGCCCGACTCCCTACTACAACTACGACGACTATCTCAGTCGATTGACTCCCGTTACTGGGAAAGACACTCCAAAATGTCTCGGGAAGCCTCCACATCCAAAGCCCCTGAATGTCCGTATGACAGAAACAGGGCACCAACAGCTCCAATCGCAAGTATGAGCACCAGACCTCCGAATGCCAACCAGACCCCGAATAAACCAACCTCGGACATGAGCACGAAACTCGGCAAAGACGGCAAACTCATGCCTCAAGAACGACAACGCCGTTTCGAGCACAACCTCTGCCTGTTCTGTGGAAGAACTGGTTATGTAGCAAAGGAATGTCTCAAGTCAACCTCCGCTGCCGCCAAAGGATGTGCAACCACTATCGAAGAAAGCATGACTGAGGCAACGATCTCCGAAGTAGAAGATACATCGGAGTCAAAAAATCTCTAAGCAGCCCTTCGACTCCAGCATCAGTTAGGGGCTGCGCTGAACCCAATGATGCACCAGTGGAGATGAGACTCAACACATCCGCTCTTTCCAGTCCGAACTCCTTGACCATCCGTCTCCACCTTGAAACCACATATATTGACACTCTAATAGACTCAGGATCAACTCATTGCTTCCTGGACTCCGACTATGCTACAAAGCACCAACTCTGAACCTATGACATCACTCTAATTCTGCTATGACTCTTCAATGGCTCCTCAAACTCCATGATTTGAAAAGCCATCGACCTCCGCGTTCGCTTCCCAACAGAGGAGCAACACACCATTACGTTCTACATAACTCCATTGGATTCTAGTTGCTCGGCAGTCCTCAGACACAACTGGCTCACCTGTTACAATCCGTTGATTGACTGGGTATTGGGCAGTATATCGTTCGGCCCTCCGACCACAGCTAATCTCCAGGTACCATCCAAGCCAGCAGCTATGACTCCGCGCTCATCCAAAACTCCATCCCCTCCGAAACCACAGCTCGTGGCACCAAAGGTTACTCTAGTCAACACAGCAGCTTTTGCCTGAATATCAAGAATGGAAGGTACACAAACCTTCCAGCTCTTCCTCTCCGACCACCAAGACTCCGAAGAAGGTCCGATAGACCTGAGTAACATTCCGAGCGAGTACCACGAGTTCAAAGACGTTTTCAGCAAAACTTGGGCCAACACCTTAGCCCCTCACTGACCCTACGACCTCAAGATCAAACTGGAGGAAGGCACATCACCCCCATTTGGTCTGATATATTCTCTCTCTGAAAGTGAACTGAAGTCCCTCCAAGAGTTTTTAGATGAGAACATATCCACAGGGTTTATACGACCCTCACGCTCCCCTGGGGGCGCTCCAGTCCTCTTTGCCCGAAAAAAAGATGGATCACTACGCTTATTCGTCGACTTTCATGGGCTAAACAAGATAACGAAGAAGGATCGCTACCCACTCCCCCAAATCTCCGATCTCCTGGACAGTCCCCGAAAGGCCCGAATATTCACCAAGATAGATCTCCGACATGCGTACCACCTGGTGCGTATCTGAGAAGGCGACGAATGGAAGACCACCTTCCGCACATGCTATGGATCTTTCCAATGGAGTGTGATGCCCTTCGGTTTTACCAACTCCCCAGCCACCTTCGAGCGATTCATGAACGACATCTTCTCCGACCTCTTAGACCTGTCCGTACTAGTATACCTGGATGACATCTTGATCTACTCTGACAACCTAGAAGAACATAGGATCCATGTCAAAGACATCCTCCAACGCCTCCGAGTGAACCACCTATATGCCCGGGCAGATAAATGCTTCTTCCACACCGACACTATGGAGTACCTTGGATACATCCTCTCTCCGAAGGGCCTGACCATGGCCGATGACAAAGTCAAAGTCATCCAGGAATGGCCCGAACCCCGAAAAATCAAAGACATTCAGTCTTTCCTCAGATTTGCGAACTTCTACCAACGCTTCATCTTCAACTACTCCGACATCACAGTGCCGCTAACTCATCTGACACGAAAAGATACTCCGTGGAATTTTACTGAGAATTGCAGAACATCCTTCAAGACACTCAAGAAGGCGTTCACTACGGCACCAATCCTACAACAGTGGATCCCCGGATCTCAACTCATTGTCGAGTCCGATGCCTCGGACTGTGCCCTTGCAGCAATCCTGTCTACCATATCACTAACAGACAATGACGTCCACCCAATAGCCTTCCACTCCCGAACCTTCACCCCTCCAGAACTGAACTACGATGTACACGACAAGGAACTACTAGCCATCTTCGAAGCCTTCAAAACCTGGAGACACTACCTAGAAGGTGCAGCAGATCCGATCGACGTCGTCACCGACCACAAGAATTTAGAATATTTTTCAACAACCAAGTTACTCACCCGTCGGCAGGTCCGATGGTCCAAATATCTCTCCCAGTTCAACATGGTAATCTGCTTCCGACCCGGTCGCCTCGGTGCTAAGCCCGACGCACTGACTAGACGATGGGACGTCTACCCTAAAGAGGGAGGAAATGACTACGCCAAGATCAATCCGCACAACCTCCGACCAGTCTTTACAATGGAGCAACTTGTATCATCACTCCGAGCCACCTCCCTGTACACTCCGGTAATGCGAGCTGCAATGATAATGGATGTAGAACAACTCTATAAAGACATCTGAACCTCACTCCAAGAAGACCCCACAGCCTCGTCCCGAATGGACAACCTCACCAATCGATGGACCATCTCTGAGGACGGACTCCTCCTCCTCGATAAAAGGATCTATGTCCCCGATCATGGAAACCTCTGACTCTGAGTTCTACAAGACAAACACGCACCCAATCTCAGGACATTTTGGCCAGAATCGGACATTAGAACTCATCCGAAGGGACTATGTCTGGCCCGAACTCCGAGATTCCATTAAGTCCTACATTAAATCTTGCACCACTTGTATGAGGTCCAAGCCACAGAGACATCGCCCCTACGGGCTACTCAAGCAATTACTGATCCCTGAAAGACCCTGGAACTCCATCTCCATGGACTTCATAGAGAAACTGCCCACCTTGGACGGCTACGACACTACCCTCGTCATTGTAGACCGCCTAATGAAGCAATCCCTTTTCATCCCCACCATCAACACAATCACCGCCCCAACCCTTGCCAGACTCTTCGTCCTACATGTATTCTCAAAACATGGAGTACCTTCACACGTTACCTCGGACTGAGGATCCGAGTTTGTCTCCTCGTTCTTCTGATCCCTCAGCAAAGCCTTGGACATGAAGCTTCACTTCACATCAGGATATCACCCTGAAGGGGATGGACAAACTGAACACATGAATCAAACCCTCGAACAGTATCTCCGAGTGTATTGCAACTACCAGCAAAACAACTGGTCCGAACTACTACCCATCGCTGAATTCGCATACAACAATGCCCCGAATGCAACGACGGGAATCTCTCCTTTCTATGCCAACAAGGGCTACCATCCGAACATCACCTTCCACCCCGAATGCGACCTTGCTTCCTCTCGAGCACATGACTTCGTAGTCGACTTGGACAATCTGCACCAACAACTCCGAAAGACCATATCCGAAGCTCAGACCCAATATTCAGCCTCCACAGATCGTCGCCGAGCGGTCCCCCCGGACTTCAAAATTGGAGACAAAGTCTTTGTTAAGTCCGAGAACATCCGAACTACAAGACCTTCTAAAAAATTAGCAGAGAAATTTCTAGGTCCCTTTGAAATCATCGCACAAGTAGGAACCGTCTCATTCACCCTGCGACTCCCCAAAAGCATGAGAGCCATACACCCCATCTTCCACGTCTCTATGCTTGAACCCTCAACTCCGAACACCTTCCCTGAATGCATAATCCCACCCCAACCCCCAGTCGTCATCGATGGGGAACCCGAATACGAGATCTCCGAGATCCTTGACTCCAAGATCGATGGAAGAAGAACAAGATGCCCCCTGCAATACTTAGTCAAATGGTCCAGATACGAAGGCACCGTGGATGAAACATCCTGGCTGCCAGCCAACGAACTTGACCACGCCTCCAAAGTAGTCTCCGACTTCCACCGAGCCTACTCTGACAAACCAGGTCCCTCGGTGATGTCCTAGAGTCCCTCACCTTGGACCAATAGTTCACTTCTTCTGACTTAGACGTTTTCACTCGATCCCAAGATTTGAATATATTTCAAAAAAAAAAGACTTCTATTCCACAGACCCAGGGGCATCATCCTGGTCTGACCCTTCGTCCCTCAGACCCCCCTTATCCTCATTCTCCTTCTCCTTCTCCTTGTCACTCTCCTTCTCCTTCCCCTTCCAGGTATCCCTCGGAGCGCTTCCCCACCGGTCATCCATATTCTGAGACCAGTTAAACCATCGAGCCTGTTCAAGGACTCAAAGCTGGTTCATATGCTCCAAGGCATCGGCAATCCTCTTATTCTTATCTCCAATGTCCCAGACCTCCCGCCTCAACTCCCGTACCTCCGAGGCAACCGCTTCTCGAGAGGCCCTCAACTCACCCACCAACTCCTTCATGAGAGCAACCCAAGGGGCCTCCAACTCCCGAGGAAGCCCCTCAACCATCGCCTCCACCTTCCTCCTCTTCGACTTCGGAGCCACACCATCCTCCGAAGAACCTCTACCCCTCTTCCCCTTGTCACCGGCTCCCTCTTCCTTGTCCCCCTCCTTGCATCCCACCTTCCGATTGGCGCATGCAAAACATGAAGACCCCTTCCCCGAAGAGGGCCATACGCAGGGGTCTCCCCGATGGGAGCAGTGATTACAAACACGACCAGGCTCCATTCTCCAGCCTTCGGACGTGCCCTCGGACTGCTGTCGATACAAGTCCGGGCGCAGACTCATCAGAAATCTCTGACTTGACTCAAACGGTCTGAGACCCACCTCGGCACCACCCAACCTCGCTTCCCACATCATGTTGTTTTCCTGGGCTTTGTGAGCCCGAGCGATAAAGAGGGCCTCCCTTTTTTCTAGTGTGTTGATCTGCTCCTTTATCCGCTCGGACAAGCCCAAGCCCCCCTCCTGCAAGTCCAGAGATGGTCCCCAAGTCCCGACTCCCAAAGGACCCCCTTGTTTGGATGAATCCTCCGTTATTGTATAAATCTCCAGGATAGTCACAGGGCTCTTAACGACCTTCTTCCAAGGATTCCTTTTGGAAGTTCCCTTTTTAACCTCCCGCTGAGTCCTTTCGACTTCCTTCTCCTTCCGAAGTTTGTCGGCCTCCTTGGTGGCCTCCTCTCGAACCAGATGGTCGGCCTCTTCCTTGGCCTTCCTCTCGGCCTCTGCAGCCTCCTCCTTGGCCTTTTGTTTCGCCACCTCCTCGGCCTCTTGTTTGGCTTCCTCCTCCGCCTTCCGCTTGGCCTCCTCCTCCGCCTTCCGCTTGGCCTCCTCCTCCGCCTTCCGCTTGGCCTCCTGCTCTACCTTTTGCTTGGTCTCCTCCTCGGCCTTCTGTTTCTCCTCAGCCTCCTCCTCGGCCTTCCTTTTCTTCTCAGCTCGGACCTTTTTGAGCTTCTCCGAGGTCGCTCGCATCCACTCCGAGGTCGCTCACATCTGCTCCTCCAGAGTGGCTTCATCATCAGGGATGGGGGTGTTACGTAATGACATGGTTGAACTACTGTAAAAAAGGGTTCCCCCTTTATACCTTTTTTTGATGCCTAATCACGTAATCTTCCCACGGTAACTCCCATCATCATTAAGCGCCAGGACCTCGAGGCTCGGTCCTAACAGGGGGGCACTGTTATATCCGTGATATAACCCCGACACCTCAGACATCCGACATAGGGCGCTATGAAGCATCAGTACTCCGAACCAAGTCCGAGGCAGTCCGAACCCACCTCATCGCCTCCGAGTCCGACCAACGATGATCACCTCGGACCTCGGACAACCTTCCTTTCTTGTTGAACAATAGTCTTATTGTAACACCAGTTGTAGATCTTCTTGTACTCTGTTTTCGTTCGTCTTATTGTTCTCTTGACTATTCCTAATTAGTTACAATAAGGATCGTATGTATAAATACCTCCAGACTTCTGTACTATACCTTAGTTTGAATATCGACTTGTATTCCCACTCACTCTTGAACTCTGAAAACTTATCTTCTCCAAACCTCCGAAATAATGGACTGACAATCGAGGAGGGCACAACATTAAAGTTGAAGCCAAGTCCTTACAACTCCAAACGCACGACTCGGACCGACTTACATCAGCTCGGACCTGATGCAAACTCGGACGCTAACACTTCTGGTCTTCAGACCAGTTATCTAAGCAGACTTTGGTCCAC